>BMAU01019020.1:0-272500 GCA_019973935.1 Trichonephila clavipes | reverse complement strand
ATAATGACGTAATGCCAAGAGAGCGCCACCTAGCTGACAAGGTGGTTCGAGGATAACGAATAAACGAGACTGGAATAGGACGATTGCGCGGAAGACGACGGCGAGGAGTGACGACAGGAAGAAGAGACGAAGGCGCAGGAACGAAACGCTTCGTGGTATCCAATGACCTACCTTAAAAACAATGTCTCGATTCCTTTTTACTAACTTTTAGCCCTCCCTTATAAATACTTCCCCGTAATGTGAATGTATATTTAACTCAATTTGGCCGTTGTCACTCTCTATATTAGTTATGCGTATCAATTTACAATTATAAGTAAAAAGTGATTTTACCAAAGCTGTGTCATCTATCTCGCTATCGAGAAAATTAAGTAAACCTCAGAGCAAGTAAATTTAATTATGCATCACTTCCATAAACACGGTCAGTGTACAGTAAGTAAAACTGTTATTTACCTTCTTTCTTAGTGCAACTTTCGTAGTTTTATATGCCGTAGCTAATTGTTAATACTATTAAAAATAAGTCTTTAAACTCTTGTCTTTTGTTTGGTTGTTTGTTTTTTTGACTAATGCCACTGAAGTATCACCGTGTAGAGGCGCTGATACTCGTTTCTTCCGGCGAGGCTCAAAGTAATCACGATGGCCTGGTGTCTAAGTTAGAAGACCAGACTGCCAGCTTAGGTGTTGTTCTCGTCACTTGACTGAGGCTCAGAATGACGGGGTTCCTAGCGTTGCTTTAGAGTGCAACGTTCATCAAGAAATAAAGGGAATCGATATTTTTTTTCTTTACTGGGAATGGTTTTGTGCTCTTCTTCGCCTTCTTGATTTCGAAGAACTTAAGCGTTGAAACTGACGTGTAAACTGTTATGGTCTTGCATCCATTCCCTGTACTTGCATCCATTCCCTGTACTTCCACCCATTCCCTGAGCTTCCACCCATTCCCTGAACTTCCACCCATTCCCTGAACTTCCACCCATTCCCTGAACTTCCACCCATTCCCTGAACTTCCACCCATTCCCTGAACTTCCACCCATTCCCTGAACTTCCACCCGTTCCCTGAACGTCCACCCATTCCCTGAACTCGCATCCGTTCCTTGAACTTCCATCCGTTCCCTGAACTTGCAAGGGCTGCGGTAGCCCAGTGGTCAAGGTACCCATCATGGCAGGAATGTCATGAGTTCGAGCCCAGTACCACTAAAGACCCGCCGTGTGGGGCAGCGATGTACGTTAAATCTGTTGAGAGCTGAAATGTCCTCCCGTTGGTGTGGCGTGGTAGTTAGGAGAGAGTGGTGCCAGCTCAGGTGTCATCCACGTCACTTGACCATGGTTCAAAATTACGTGGTCCGTCGCCAAAAGCCCTCGTGCAGCTGAACAGTGTGACATTAATATTCACTCACTCACTCGCCTGAACTTGCAACCGTTCCCTGAACTTCCATCCATTCTCTTTCTTTTCCCTGAATTTTATTTCTGTTGCTCAGCGGTCTTCAAACTTTTTCAACTCACGGAACCCCAAGAACAAGAAGGTGTTTTCGTGGAACCCTATTCAACACACACAATTAGAAGGATATATCTTAAAATAGTATTTAAAATAGATCAACAATAGATCAGTGTAAAGGCAGTTTTAAAAAAGTATTGCATTTAAAATTTGAAAAACGTAATCTAATTTTAATATAATTTACTCATTAATAAAAATTATTATGTGTTTCAAGTGTCACCTACTCATGGATTATATTTAATAATTGGGATATGGACTGCATTTTTTTCACACAAACTATCAAAGGCTAGATTTATTTAGATTAACTGCAATCGCATTACATATTCTGAGTTTCACTTGTTTCTATACTTTGCTTGGGAAAGGTTGGTGACTGTAGAGTGTGCTAAAAGTAATGAATAATTTTGATTTTTCAAGCAGATTCGAGACGGTGAGATCGTTTTGAATTTTTTTTTTTTTGTGTTGAAATTTATTTCATATAACTTTTATTCTATCTTCGGATAAGAGCTTTTAATTTAAGTATTTACACAAGATAGTGTATTTATACAAATTTGAGTGTTGGAGTAGGGAAGACAAAATGGGTGACTACCCTCACCCTGATAATAATATGGCGGTGGAAAATACAAACTCTAATTTTTCATTCAATAAATATAGATGTAATTTAAAAGATATAGAACTATTGACCAAGTTTACGGAAAGACAAAATTTAAATAAGAGTCCAAATTTAAATACGAGTCTCAAATAAATTTGAGCTTTTCTGCCTTAATGAATCCAGCTTGAAAAAACTTGCATCCAATATAACAATTCCAAAAGATGATGACTTTCTAATAAATAGAAAACTTAATGAAAAAGCACACAAAATGATTCAAGAAAATATCAGAACAGAGAGGAAGTACATTAGAAAGTGTAGTAGAAAAAAATAAAGAAACTTATAAATAAATAATCAAATTTTCTTATATTCTCGCTAAAAACTCAATATTAATCTACTTTCCTTTTTGAATATTTAAACTAATTCGTAGTATCGCACCTTTATTTCGTTTTAAATCATGAATATAATCCAATGGAATGCACGTGGAATTAAAAACAAGAGGTCAGATATTCTTTTCGCGCCAATTTTTCAAAAAGCAAGTATTTTTATAATTCAAGAAACTTGGTTACATCCAAATGATATTTTCACAATTCCCAATAAGAATATATTCAGAATTGATAGGGAAATCAAAAGAGGAGGAGGGTTAATGATAGTTTTAAATAAAGATATTAGCGCAATAAAAAAAATATTCTCAGAAATTAGAAATGAAGACTTAGAAATTTTAATAGTCAGAGTCCAGATAGATGTAGTTCCTATCACAACTTTTAACATATACATCCCACCGGGTAACTTTAAAGACATCAATTTATCTAAAATAGCATCATATATTGACAATCACAGTTTGATATTGAGAGATTTCAACGCATCTCATGAGATATGGGGATCAAAAAATTCCAGTGCTTCTGGAAAAAAGATTTTTGACTGGATTATTGAAAATGACTTAATATTATTAAACGACAAAAGTCCAACTTATCTCCATTCATCGGGAATTTTTACATCTATAGATCTTTCTTTAGCTTCGATAGATTTAAATTATGATTTATCCTGGTTCACAAATACCGATAATTATTAATTACAAAAGAACAAACAGCTCAGCAACTAATAATTTTAAACAAAAAACAAATTGGAACAAATTTATCAATATTATTCAACAAAATTTAAATTTAAATGAAAACATAAATATAGATATTATAAAAGAAATTAAAAAAGCTCAAATCTTACCTCAAGAAACAGAAAAAAAAACAGATCAGTTCAAGAGCTCCATGGTGGACAGCAACATTCGGGCATTTAAGAGCAAAAAAAAAGAAAACTCCTTAAAAAAAGAAACGAAAACCTTTAAAGAAGAAGACTGGATAAAATATAAAGAAGTAAGCGCAAAACTTAAGCGAACAATCAAAGCCTGTAAAGAAAATTTTTGGCACAAGACATGTGAAAAAATTTCTTCTCCTTAAGTTCTTTTTAAAATAATCCGAATAATCAAAAATAGAACAAATCCTAACTATTCTTCATTTAATATTATTGAAAATAACGGAACCATATTAACAAACGAACAATCCCAAGCAAACTGCTTTTTACAATATTACGCAAAACAAAACAACGATAGAATTCCAAATATCTCTATTCCGGACAATATCCAGGATATTAATAAACCTTTTTCTTTAAAAGAATTAGAAATAGCAATATCTCATCAAAAGAACAGCACTCCAGGGCATGATAGAATTTCTCTCCAAACAATAAACCATCTCCCTATCAAAGCAATAAATCTCCTTCTAAAATCCTTTAATGACAGTTGGTCTTCACAAGTCAAATACCAAAATATTGGACTCACGCAATTATTCCACCTTTCATAAAACCTCGCAAAAATCCCAAGGAAGTTTCGTCATACCGTCCTATTTCTCTTACTTCAGTAATTGCCAAATTATTAGAAAGAATGATTCTACATAGAATGCTAGATTTCAGTTTTCAAAACAAAATTTTTCATGTTAATCATCATGGTTTTTACCCTCACAGAAGCAGCATTAATACATTACTTCAATTACAACATGACATTATACTGTCTAGAGAACGCAAAGAATATTTTATTTTGGTAGCGTTAGATATTAAAGCAGCATATGACTCAGTGTGGCCAAATGGCCTTGTTTCTAAATTAAACAAAGTTGGATACTCTGGTAGATTGCTACGATGGATACAAATCTTCTTACATCAGAGAACAATTCAAATAAAATGGAGGAACATTTTTTCAAAAATCGTTAAAAATAATTATAGTGTACCCCAGGGTTGTATCTTAAGTCCTTTCCTTTTTATGACTTATATGGCAGGTATTTTTGAAATTCAACACGACAGCCATCTTCTGGTTTATGCAGACGACATATTTTTATATAATGGTGGTACAAATTGGAATAAAACAATAAGCGAAATGCAAGAATCTTTAAATAAAATTTCAGTCTGGTGTAAAAAATGGAAATTGTCCACCTCTCCAGAAAAAAGCAATCTAATCAACTTTTCCAGAAAAAGAAGCACAATACCTCCATTACTTCAAATATGCGACAAACCTATTCCCGAAGTGAAGTCTGAAAAAATCCTGGGTATCATCTTCGACCCCAATATCACCTGGAAAAATCATATTAACTACCTACGTCAGAAAGTATTCAAATATATAAATGCCATTAAAGCCTTATCTTCTCCGAAAATAGGAACAAGATCTGATCATCTTTTAAATATTATTAATGCCACAATTTGTTCTATATTTGACTATGGAAGTCAACTTTTTCCTTTTCTAGCAATAGCAACAGACAAAAATTAGAACCGATTTACAAAGCTGCCTTACGTTTAGCCCTAGATCTCCCAAGAAACACTCCGTTAGATTTATTAAGAGCAGAGTCTATGAATGGAAGTATTAATAATCGCTATAATTTTTTGCCAAAAATTTATAACTAAACAAATTGCATTAAAAACCTGGTCACCGAATGCAAGATTATTTTGGGATATAAATAACATTTTTCATAAATATAGAGAAAAAGATATCAGTATTTTTCAAAAGACGATCAACCTGCTCCAAGAATTATGTATCTCTAAAGTAGATATTCTTCAATAGATCCCTCCTCCTCCAATCTACGAAAATCACAAAATAAAGATCTATACTCATGAACTACCATTTCAAAACAAGGATCTTCCATATGACATAGTACAAAATATGTTTAATGATTACATTCAGCCAAAATTCAATAACAATATCATAATAGCAACAGATGGTTCAAAAAATACTAATCAAACATCAATAGGAATTTTGATCCCTAAGAAAAAAGTTCGACAAAATTTCATACTGAAAGAAATGATTTCAATATTCACAGCTGAAGCTATAGCCATGTGGACTGCGTTAAAAAATTGGATTTTTGAAACAGAAAACTATATCATCTTGACGGACAGCTTATCAGTCCTAAAAAGCATCCAAAATATTAATAGAAAATCCAATACGATAATATTAAATTTAAGTTCAACTTTACATCAGTGTCTCCAAATAGCTCAATCAATTACATTCATTTGGGACCAGCTCACAAGGGAATAGGGATTAAAGAAGTTGATAAATTAGCTAAAGCCTCTCCAGAGCCGTGGAATATTATTTCTTGGATAACTTGGGAAGACCCACATACACATTTCAAAAAACAACACAAAAATAAAAGTGAAGAAATATGGAAAAAGAGCAAAATACTTAAAAATTATTTTTATATTTCTTATCTTGAAAAATTGAACAGACAGGCAGCAAAAAATAGAAATACAGAAGTTTTAATCAATAAGTTACGAGCTAAAAAATTACCATTAAATGATATATATCCTTTTTAAACAAACAGATTCTCCTTTGTGTGCAAATTGTAAAGTACCAGAAACTAGTGAACATTTTATATTAAACTGTATCAAATACAAATCGCAGCGTGAAATTTTTAAACATTTTATCTCCAACCACGGAGAAGGGTCTTATTCCTCAATAGTGAAATGTAAAACAATAGAGCATGTTCAAAAAGTTGAAAATTTTGTGACATTATCCAATAGATTCTAAAATTCCAGCTAATAGTTTTTCAATACTCTACTTTCATCAATCTCAGTTGAAGCACAAGGCGATAATTCAAATTACTGATGGACAATGCAATCACGAGCTGTACGTTACAACTTAGGGTAAAAACTAATCAAAATTTTATCGGAGCATAAGGCGTTGGCCAAGTCTCCATTTTTACAGTGATATCACTGTACTGAACTGAACTTCTATACTTTGTTTTTGTAGCCATTCACATTGAGAAATATTTTTCACTTATACACATTGTTCTGAATGACATTAAAATGTTTATTGTGTGAAAAATATTGTATTTAGTATGAATTTGCAACATAAAATTTAGGAGCTGTTCTTGCTTTAATTTAGATTTTTAAGATTGAATATGTTGATAAATTGTTCCCTCACCTTTTTCTTACTGTAGGTGTTTTAACCACAAATACAAAAAGGTACATTTCCCATTAGAAATCTATTTAGTTTTGCAAGACGTTGTACTAATGAGTATAAAATTATTTTGTGGAACCAGGAACACACACAAACACACACACACACAGTAAACACTAAAATATTCACTATGTAGCGGGTAATATATATAAATATGAAGACTATAAACGTTTTAATATTATTTTATTACATTATAATAAAGTTTAACGCATTAACTATACATACACTGTTCACTTAAAATAGTCAAATCGTCTTAGGGTCTTCCTTAACATACAAAAAAATAAGACACTTACCTTTTGACATTAATTTTTTTTTGGAACAAAAATGACAATCTTCGCAATCCGCTGAAAACTCCGTCAGTTGAAAACGCAATTTCTTCTATAAAACTATTCACCTTCCCCGCTAAAATACTAATTATATAACCCGAGCTGCCATGTATCTTAGAAGAGTGGATTTAAAAGAATATTCCTACCAAGTGTCAACAGAGTATTCGTTAATATGATTATTCTACATAATTTTAAGGTGAGTGGTACTTATAAGTACCGTCGGTAGATAAAGGGTTCCAAAGTATTGCAAAATAAAGTTGCTATGTTTAAATAAAATGTTCAGAGTTTCTTAATGATATGGATGAGCTTTAAATTTTTGTGGGCGTATAAACTTCACAGAGAACATGAATCCATTTTTCATACACAATTATAAGTTTCTTTTCGATATTTTCTTATGACTCGTGGAACACATTTTGAAGACCACTTGCTGTAGCTCAATGCAAGAACAGCCA
The DNA here is from genome assembly GCA_019973935.1 of Trichonephila clavipes. Classification (NCBI taxonomy): domain Eukaryota; kingdom Metazoa; phylum Arthropoda; class Arachnida; order Araneae; family Nephilidae; genus Trichonephila; species Trichonephila clavipes. Next base: position 265,161 of record BMAU01019020.1, on the reverse strand, counting down.
TTGTCAAAATATCTTAAATTTGGAATTAAATTTTCAAGTATGAAGAAAGAATGTTCTCAACGTACTATAAGTGCTTCACACTAGAATTTCTTTTTACACTAATAATAAAATTTGCTTTGGAGTTTTGTCAAAAGACTTCTACTTTGCCTCTACCTTTGTGACCTTTGGATAATATTCATCTTGATATAAATTTTAAACTTCATATATAAAGGTATTAAAGCAGTGTTTCTCAAACTTTCAATACGGGCGACCACTTTTCAATCATAATTTTTATCACCCCCTTTAACAATAATAAAGTATTGAATGCAATAATAATGCACTTTGACGCTAAAGCTACAATATGATCCTAAATTATAAACCGTACAAATTAATAAGATAAGTATATTAAATTTTATACATGTTACTTTTAAGTATAATATATATTTTATTTTTGTGTATTTGCACTCTATTAATGTGTATCTCCTGCTCACATTCAAGAGTGTACGCGAATAGGCAAACGTTACTGGAAATCGATTTTAGTGTTCTTTTGTGGCGGCATTTTTACCAATAAATTGGGCGTAACTGCCTTAAATGTAATGATTTTAATATTTTCAATGATTCTCAATACACTTTGATAACGGAAAACAACTTAATGCAAAAATTATAAGCCAGTCAAATGTTTAAATGTATGCATAAATGAGGTCAATCTTTTCAATAGATAATTATAAAAGACTAAGAGAAAGGAAAATATAATGACCTTTAGTAGACATAATTATTTTTAATAATTCACTAGGGGGGGGGAGTATCCTTGACTACCTGACGACCGACCAACTTTCATTGTACAAATTACACAACTGTGCATACTCATTGCTCAAATTGTTCAACTGTAATTTACATGTGTAATAGTAGTGATTTGTTCTTCTTTTCGCCTAATTCAATCTTGGCGCTCCTCTTCAGTTACATTCATCCCTGAAGCTGCAGTTCAGTATTTAGTTCGTTGATTGTTAATAAGTCTTCGTAGAGACAACGCGTTTCTTCTAAGGCAACGATTCCAGGCCAGGCAATAGTTGCGATAGCTTCTACGAAAGCTTGCAATAAAGTACTATCGCAAGCGTATTGGTGACATTATATGAAACGAAGCACATGGTTGCCAATTCAGCGCATGACACATGTGAAATCAGGGTTGTCAACTTGGTGAGTTATCTTGAACGTTGGCATTATTGCGATAATAAATAATAAATATATCAGAGCATATCATGAAAAACATTTTATATAGAGATATATATAATTAGAACCTCAAAGAGCCTCAACAATATATTCCTTTACCTACCGACGGTACTTATACGTACCACTCATTTTAAAATTACATAGAATAACCATTTTTACGAATACTGTGACGATACTTAGCAGGAAATACTTCTAAATCCAATCTTCCAAGACACATGGCAGCCCGGGTTCTGTGATGAGTATTTTAGCGGAGAAAGCGAATCGTTTCATAGCATGAATTGTGTTTTCAGCGGATTGCAAAGATTATCATTTTTACTCCGAAAAAATAGTTAGTGTCAGAAGGCAAGTGCCTTATTTTTTTCGTATGTTAATGAAGGCCTTAGAAAACGATTTGAATCCTTATAAGTTAACAGTGAAAATAATTAATTTTACAGTTGAATATCTTTAATTTATTAATTAGCTCCAACGGATTAAATTTCCCAAAGTAAAAACTTTTTTTTATGTATATCCCTTAATTTTCAATGTAGTGAATAAAAAAAAGTATTGCATGAAAAAAACTGCAGTAAATCATGATAAGGTAGATAAAGGGATATACAAAATTTTCTGACCCTTGGGATAAGGTATCTTGACTAATTGCCAGGATGCCTTGTGATCCCTGAAGTTTACGTTTAAGTCAGTTTTCAACCCATTTTCGGAAAAGAAGCTCTGAGCTAACGTTTCATACAACACTAAAGTTCCGAGGGTGCACCTCCGATGAGAGTTTCTTCAAAAGGATTTCCTCTGAGTATGTCTAACAAAATTGTGAAATGTTTTTAAATGTTGCCATTTTGTGTAGAGTCCGTAGAATTGATCAGAACAACTTTTCGATGCATTTCACAAGACATTTTTATCCGATACTGAAATCAATGTGAGATGCATTGTACAATCTTCAGTGATTTCGCTAACAGCCAGTTATGCATTAAATTGAATAAACCTAAATTCTGTTTCATTTTTCCAAAACACACTAAGTCGGTATAAATAAATTTAAACAAACTCCTTACTCTTTTATTCCACTTGTGGTGGACGCAGTAGCCTAGTGATCAAGGATGGATTCGTGGCCGGTGTGTCTTGAGTTCTAGCAAAAAAAAGACACGGCGTGCAGAGGCCGTTAAATAAAAGAGGGCCGTGCGCGTTAAATATTTGAAACGCAAATGTCCTCCTGTTGGTGGGATGTGGAAGTTAGGAGAGGGGTGTGCCAACTTAAGTATCGTCCTCGTCACTTGACCATGGTTGAAAATTACGTGGTTAGTCGTCAAAAGCCCTCGTGTAGCTGAATAGGGAGAAGTTCATTCTGACTCATTTTCTCCTCTTGTGATTTCAGTTAAAAGAAAAAGCTAACACTATATTTGAAAATGCGAATCGAATATTGAACTTTAAACTATGTATAAAGAGAGTTTACTTAAGGGGTTTCACCCACGTGACGGCCTGTTTTTTAAGTATTTTTTGGACATTTTTTATGACCAGTAAAATGATAGAACTTGACGTTTTTTATCATTTATTTGTTGTTATTTATCATTTATTGTTTGCATCTTAAGAGTATGTATAAAAAGTTTTAGCAAAAAAATATCCGATAGAACGTAAATTATAGCGCTCTGAACATGCCCGCCTCGAAAAAAATGGACGCTCACTTCCTTCACGATTCCGGCTAATTGGCTTATCGGAAATGAAAAATTAACGGCCTTTTTAACCTATAAGCATAAATGCACCGAATAAACTATACTTAATTGAAAATATTAAAAATTGGATTTTTGATAGACGTCTGTAGAAAGAAAAAGTTTCGAATTTCATAGGATTTTTCATGCTATGCTTTTGTTATAAAAAAATATAAATATTTTGAATTTTGGAATGATCGTAGTTGATTTGGTGCGTATATTTGTGCCGAGTCTACCCTAAAAATTTGAAGTCATTCGGTCAAACCGTTCTTGAGATGTGATGAGGTAAGTTTCAAAAACACAGCTTTGAGACAAACGCGTTTAAAGTTTCAAGTCGTATCAAAACAATGAAAATCTTACCTTAGCTCTACGAACAGCTGCTCTTCTAACACCTGCTTCTTTATAATGACTTCGAATTTTAAAAAAAATCACCCTACCACCGTATGCTGGACACGTTAAATAAAAATTTATGAAAAAAAATTTTTGATTTTTTTTTAAACCATTACATGGGTGAGTGAATGAGTGAATATTAACGTCGCACTGATCAGCTACACGGGGTCTTTTGACGACGGACCACGTAATTTTGAACCATGGTCATGTGACGTGGACGACACCTGAGCTAGAACTCCCCTCTCTTAACTACCACACCACACCAACGGGAGGACGCTTGAGCTCTGGACAAACTTAACGTACATCGCTGCCCTACACGGCGGGTCTTTAATGGTACTGGACTCGAACTCGTGACAAGGCCAACCACGATCCGATACATTGACCACTTGGCTACTGCGGCTACATCACATGGGTGAGTCGTTGCACTAGAAAGCAACAAGAGGGCGAATGGGGACAGTCCTCGTAGTTTTGAACCTTAGTCAAGTAACGAGAAGTACACGTGACATGCCCTCTCCCCCACCTTCTAACTACCACATCAAGCCAATGGGATGACTTTGAGCCACGACATATTTCATATGCATCAGTCTTCACTGTGGGTCTTCAGTGGCTCGAGGACACAAACCCACGATTTTCCGGCCACGAGTTCGTGACTATAATCACTGGGCTACAACAGCCGTGAGCAACCTATAGACAAAAAAAAATAAATCACAACTTACAACAGGCAGTACCAGTTCATCCATTAGGAGCCCGGATAAGCTGGACTTAACCACATTTTCTGGTTATAAATTTTGGTCCTCCAGTTCCAAGGAAGCCTGTAGATCTTCTGCACCCGGGGCCTGAAATGAACTTAAATTGGCACGCTAAGAAAATCCGCTTTCATACGAGATTTCTTTCCTGTGCGCGATCAAAGATTCGTCTTTTATTTTTCACCATTAGGAAAACAAAGTACCTGAGTTTCTACTAAGGGATCATCTGCAGAGTTGGAAGGGTGACGTCACAAGAAATTTTCAGAATTTTAAGAAAATTCAGCCTAAATTAAATTTGCTCTGTTATCTCAATACTGCTGATATTTGATACAGCATCTGAGGAGCTACAGCTTGAACTTATTGACGTGCAGTCAGATTACAGTATGGAGGAAATGTTTTATGTTACGACATTGATTGACTTTTTCAAATATTTGTTAGCTGAAAAATTTCCATGTATAAAAAAATTTGCTGGAAAATTGTTCTTTACTGTGTTCTTTTTATTTGTGTGATCAAAGTTCTTGAATGAAGACCAGCAAGAGTAAATACAGATGCAAATTGCCTGTGACATAAACTTGCAGTTTGTATACATATAATCTAAATTTAAACAAATAATATGATTTTTAAAAAATTGGGAGAAAATTATGCAAGGGTACATTTGTCTCATTAAAATGGTTCTAAAATCTAAAAGCGCTTGCAGTTATAGTTAACATAAATTAAACAAAATAACTCTTCCATTGGTATCCTTAGCTTGACGTGCTGGAGGGGCTTGAGTACTCTGACAACCCTGGGAGCTATGCCGGAGGTAGTCTAACTACCGGTAGGGTCTCCCATGCCGGACAGGTCCTCGTAGGGTAGGAGTCAGACTAAATGGGATTCCACCTAGAGCTAAGTCGGTCCTCTACCTACTTTTAGGTGCTCTAGTCCTGTGACTAAAAGAGGCTGCAACTTTTCCCCATCCATGAACTGTAATTCATCTGCAGTGGATTCCCTCTCACATAGATCTCTAATGCACGCTAAATCTGTCGAGAGCTGAAACGTCCTCCCATTGGTGTGGTGTGGTAGTTAGGAGAGGGAGATGCCAGCTCAGGTGTCGTCCACGTCACTTGACCATGGTTCAAAATTACGTGGTCTGTCGCCAAAAGCCCTCGTGTAGCTGAACAGTGCGACGTTAATCTTCACTCACTCACTCACATAGATCTAGAGGGAAATGAGATTGCGGACACTTTGGCCAAGGCTGGCGCTCGCGATTTACCAGAGCCGTCAGCACCCACACTTTTTTGGAGATTTTCTCTAGAACTAAATACCAGAATAAGACCGCTTGGATTACCCCCCAGAGCACCATTGGTATCAATGTTCTCGTCCTGGAGGCTCTCTGGCTCACAGTTTTACAAGACAGCATCAAACTCTTCTAGCCCGCTTTCGAGAAGTGGCCATATCAAATCAATGAAATTTTCCGAAGGACGCAAGAGCTTTGAAATGTGCACGAACTGTTCTTCTAAGCCGGACTCGCCTGCTCACATCCTCGAGTGCCTAGGGCTCACCAAGCAGGACTTAGCAGACGTTCCCTTGCTGGTTTTGGACTATCTGAAAGTGTATGGTGTCATGGACCTGGTCTGCTGACCATTGGGGGCGTGCAGCAACAACAAAAACAACAAACAAAATAAATAAATTGAATAAAAAAAACTGCCCTATTTTATTTAACTTATATTTATTATTTTTGTAATGAATGCAGTTATTTTGAAAAGGTGCAGCCCTCCGGTATTTTTCGGTCAAAAATGCGGCTTGCGAGCCAGAACAAGTTAAAAAAAACCCTGACTTAGAGACCCCTGTATATTCTGTGACGTTTCTGTAAGAATCGTAGATATATTTCCACCGGCATAGCTAGTTCTGAGTGGGTCCTGTATCAAAATTCCTTCGGGGTCCTTTTTTAGATATGAAAACCCTATATTTGGGCTGTAGTTACATATGTTGGGGCCCTGTATCATTGATACGGCGGTAGCTACACCCTTGCATATTGCCATTACTAGCGTGATTTCTTCTGTTCTCTTTGCTTCTTGTAATATACATGTAAATTCCTATGAAAAATTTTAAGGAAGATATAGTTATTTTAAGGAAACATGGTACGAGAGATTTACGCAAAAAATTTTAAAAATATTCAAAGCATTAGGCACAATAGAAAAAAAAAAGCCGTAGCATTTTAAATGAAGACAAACTAGTTATTTTATCTTTCTGAGATAAGTAAGTTTAAAATTTTGATCTGCCATAGGAATGTGAATAAAAAAGAAAGTAAAAACTTGCATAATTCTGTGTTTTTTAAGTTTAGAGCTTTCAAATTTTGTAAGGTTATAGGACAATGTATAAAAAATAATTTAGGCTAAAAAAAATAACTGATTTTTTTGACTGATTTTCGTCTATTGAATCGTACTGTGTCCTCTTAAAGTTAATCTATGCAGGATTTTATTTATTTAATTGCTCGTGAATATTTTTTTCAGTAAATTATATTTTATTGTTTATATTTTGTACTTTTTTTACATTCCTAGAAATTTTTTAGTAAATAATAGCAATTTAATTACTATTGCGTATCGATTTTTACACTGTGTATCGGCTATTTTTAATTCAGAATATTTTTTATTTTTATTTTTCCGAAGTTTTAATAAACTAAGGGAAAAAAAGCTGACAATGTGTGTTTAATGAATTTATTTTTAAAAAATTGTAATCATTTTTGTCAAGTATTTTCTAAGAAACTATCAAATGTATTGAAAATACTTCATAAATTTTTTACTGGAAAAAGTGCTAAATTTGTGTGGTAACTAGTATAAAATATTATCTATAAGATAATATTTTATCTTATAGATAATATTTTATCTATAAAAAAATTATTAAAATTTACAGAATTTTTTTTTTTTAATTTAATCCATTTAGCTCGATAAAAAAACAATTACTTATCAAAATTTTTCTTTTTCGCTTTTTATAATTCTGTGAAAAAATTAATATCTATTATTGTGTGTGTGCTGTCTGCGAGATACATTTTCATAAGTCACCACAACACAATTCAGTTTCTGATGCAAAAATGCTCACTTTATTTTCTTTAAACGAAAATACTGCATGTAGTGACATCTGTTGGTGAAGCTTGAAGTTATAATGCACAAAGATTTCTGGAACACAAAATCAAAACTGAAATAAGTAATAACAAACAAGTTTTTTTAGTTAAATGACCGAGGGAAAAAAAGATGAAATAAATTTTCAAGGACATTTTTATTATACCAGAAAGCACACAATCCTTTTACTGAACCTTTACACTTATATATATTTTTTTTTCATTTCTAATTAAATACCAATTACATGTGAAGGTAAAATTAAACGATTCAGTTATATGCTTGTAATTTGAAATATGTTATCTCTGTTAAAGGTAATGTAAAAGTATTATTACAATTTAAATGAAAAAATATATAAAAGATATTTAATGCGTGCCAAAAATTATATGTACATGTTTAATAATAATAATAATAAAGGAAATGAGAAGAACCGTTGATAAATTGTTAGGGTGACATATAAGGGAAATTCGCACGAGAATTTTTGATAACTTTGTGAAATTATTTATGATGTAGGATTGTGATTCCTCTTTATTGTGAGTGTACACAGAGAGTTAATCATGCTGGATGACTACTTCATCATTATAAGACGCGATTTTGAATATGAAGAAAATGAGTTCTTGACCACTTCCTTTTGAACACATTTTTAAATTTGTAATGAAAATAAATTTATTTTGTTAGAAAATACTTTTTAAAAAATGAAACACACACACATATATATGTTGGAAAATATAATGCATTAAATGTTTACAATGGGAATTTTTGGCGCCCTCTCTTGGGTACTCTTGGAAATAATAGCCCACAAATGTATGTTTCAAAATTAGTAATCATTGAAGAATTTATAAATAAGAATCCTTTTTTTTAGATGAAAAATGAATTCAAATTAATATACTTTGTTTTTTGTTTAATTAAGGAAAATTATAAAAATTGTTGAAATAAAGGAGGCACTAAGAAACCTTGAATATCGCTTATGTCAGCATAGCTTACAAAATTTGCAGTGTGAACTAAATTCTAATGCTGTTTCTGCTGAATTCTAATGTTAAGAATTACCTTGTTTCTGAAGAATTTTCTTGGTAAGTATGTCATCTGTTTTTTATATGTGGCGAAAGTTTTCTTTTCCTTTTTAAAGTACCAACACACATTTCAAATCTCATAAAATACTTTCCAAGGTTTTCAGTTATGAAGGTTATAAAAACATGTCTTCGATTGTTGAAAGAGTGCCTAAAGGGAGGCAAAAAATGTCTATATAAAGCTTCTGGTGTATCTTATTGTCTTAAATATAAGTGCCTTTTCAAAATTAGATGAATCTCCATTAGATATTCTGTTTGATGTTTCGCATTGGAACGAAATACTCTTACTCATTCTTCAATAAAAATGAAAATTTATCGGAATTATTGCTCTGGCATTCTGTAAAATAATATTAAAAAAACAGAAAAAATACAAAGTTACATATTTTTTATACTTTCATAAAAATATTTTTTAAGACAATTTAGTTTTAACAAAATAGTTTAAACTAGAATCTGCTATTCTAATAAAAGTTACTAAAAAAATAAAGTTAATCACTATACTTTCCAGGGAAGCTCAACCTGCATTAAGTATTATTTTTTTTACAAGGGATACACATTTTTTTTTTACTGTGTGTGTTGTGTGTGGTTTATCATTCCTATTTATTTCTACTACTAAAAACTTTTACTATCTGAGAGAGATATATTAAAAATAATCTGTCATGAAATTTTAATGACGAATTTTTAAAGTATTTTCTAAGCATTTTGTAATATCTCAACGTTTGCACCTTCTAGTGGTTTGACAGCATCCTCTTGTGATTTCGAAAATGATAACAGGATCTTTCTCCAAAAGTTCACATTCATGCTTATTTGCCTTTTTTGCTTAACCCTTTATCTACCGCATTATAATTTACTGCAGTTTTTTTATGTAATATTTTTTTTAATCACTACATTGAAAATTAAGGGATATACATAAACAAAATACTCAACTTTGGGAAATTTAATTAGTTAGGACTAAATTAATTAAAGATATTTTAAACTGTAAATTTAATTATACAGAGTGTTCACTTAAAATAAATAGTCAAATCGTTTTCTAAGGTCTTCATTAACGTACAAGAAAATTAAGACACTTATGTTTTGACATTAAATATTTTTTCTCGGAACAGAAATGACAATCTTCACAATCCGCTGAAAATGCCGTCAGATGAAAACGCAATTTCTGCTGTAAAACTATTCGCCTTGCCCGCTAAAATACTGATCTTAGAACCCGTGCCGCCGTATATCTTGGAAGAGTGGATTTAAAAGAATATTCCTGCTACGTTTTGTCAGAGTATTCGTAAAAATGGTTATTCTATGTAATTTTAAAGTAAGTGGTACTTATAAATACCGTTGGTAGATAAAGGGTTAAAAAACAATCTTTTTACATTCTACATTCATGACAGTTGAAAAACAATTCAATGGCGTTATTTTAAATTTTGAACTTTTTAAAATAGCTTAATTTTTCATGTTGTAGAATGTTATTCAGTATTGTTTACCGAAGAATTCTAAAAACATTGAATTCAGAGCTTCATAGCATGAACTATGAATACGCTTTTCAATCTATTTTAATGGTGACTTATTTTAAGTAATATTTTTAACGTATGTTTTAAACATTGAAATGATAACATAGCTTAAGCTGTGTTTGGCAGTGCCCTCTTGCGAGAAAGAATTCATGTTGTTATATTAGTACGAAAACTCACTTTTTAGCATGAAATACAATTGCTTCATTTTGCATTAGGGAGAGTTTATTAGCAACTCTTAAATAGCATGATTAAATTGATTTGATGTTTCCGCGAAGCAACTGGAGTGCGTTAGCAGCCCTCAATTCCTTATCTAGAACTGAGAGGTGGCATTGTGGTGTCGACTTAGATGGTTTCGTTTAGATGTGGCTTTGGAAAGAAAAACACCTCAGCTTTTTGGATGGAGCTTTTTGTTTGAATTCTGGGAGAGAGCTATTGGTACGGACTGCCCGATTCAGAGATAAAAGAAATCAATGGAGTTTAAAATTAAAGGAGAAATATGGAATTAAAAGAAAAAGTGGAGATTTTGAAGTTAAATAAAAGAAAATTTACTAATCATTTAACATGGTTTCAAGTAGCAGATAGTCTTTTTGCTTATCTGTTTTAGCTGCTTTAAATTTAAGTAGCATGGATTATATCGTCTCGAATGGAAAGCAGCGCACCCGATGTGTTCTATGCTGGGATCGTTGTTTGTAATTAGGGATTGCAATACCGGTATACCAGGATACCAAATACCGGTATTTTGAGCCTTTTTACAATTCTGTTATACCGGTATTCACAAGCTTAAATGTGCCAGATTTTCGATATTTACTAGAAATTTTTAAAATTGTCTCCATTATATGTTCAGGGATCGCGAACCTAGCAAAACAGTACGCGTTTTTGTTTTTATGTCTTCCTAAGAGACGAAATAAATTAGAATTTGAACATAGTTGCATCGTACAATCAAGAGAAGTGATAAAATATGTGAATCATCAAAGGAGGGGAGGGCCAAAACTATTCTATTAAAGCTCAGAGTGATGTTGCTCATGCACAGGATTCGTAGTCTGATATTCGTGTTTGTAAAAACAAGGTTGTAGTTGTGAAGAAAGTGCGTAATATTTCGATATTTTTTAAATTGGTGAGTTTGATACTCCCATTGTATTCGCATATCGTACTTGTATTTACATATCATCATGATTTTATAAATGAAAAGGAAAAAGAAGAGAAGAGACTAACTAATTCAAATTTTATCAAGTTTATAGTAACTTTTCTTAAAATTGTTTACACACAAACGTTATCCGCATTCAGAAGAATTCGGTACAGTTATCGAAAATGATTATGACCTTAATGTCGAGATAGTGAAAAGGAATTGTCTCTTAAGCAAAAATTAAAATTAGCTATGACTAAAAGAATTCAACAAACCAAAATACAATACAGAAATCAGCTATATACAAAACCATCTGACGAGAAATCCATTTCTTTGAAGATGAGAGATTTAGAGGTAAATTCTTGAAAAGGTATATCGCGTATTACTAACAATACCACCAACTAGCTTAGATGCCGAAAGAGCGTTTTCGACAGCTGGTAATTTTTGCACACTATTACGTTCCAGGCTTAATGACAGTACAATTATTGCATTATGATTTTTAAGATAACATTTTAAACATTTGTAATAGTACCACAGACTGAATAGTGATATTTACACTTTTCCTGTCATTTAAATAAGTAAGATTTTCCTTTTCTTTTTATGTGATTCTTTATATACTGTTATAATTTAAAAATTACCAGTTAATTTTTTGTGATATTTACACTGTCTAATAAAACTGGCAAATAAAACAAGAAACATCTGTATTTGCTTTTTTCCCCTAAAACTTCTACTACTGGTATTAAAACCGGTTTCCCGGTATTCAGATCTAAAAAATACCGAATACTGGTATTGAACTGTTTGTCCCCGATATTGCAATCCTAATTGTAACATTCTAAACATGCGTCATGTCATGGGAATCTGCATGAAAATTGTGAACTTAGTTCGCGTGGAAGAATGAGAAGAAGAATGTTTCAGGCCTTACTCGAAGAAAACGAATCTGATTATGGAGAATTGTTATATTATGCAGAGATGCTCGTTGGTAAAGTCGAAGTATTTTTTTAAAATGTGTGTGATTCAGGAACCTCCTACAAGAGGTAAAGGTTTTTTGGAATCAAAAGATGAAACGTACGTTTATCTTAGTGATGACGTTTCATTGATAAATTTAGATTTTGATTTAACACTTAGTGAATTGAACTTAAAATTATAAGGGAAAAATCAAACTTTTGTAGAATTGATCGGATTTGTTAATACTATCAAAAGCACATTTTAAAGCTATCTTCTCAGTTAACGAAAAATCAAATAAAAAATTTCAAAAAATATTTATGATGAGTTGGTTATATATATATATGTCCCAGGCAAACGATGAAATTAGGGCTTTCGTCAAATCCCTAAAGGAGAGGATCAATTCACGCAAGATGTTAAAATAACGTATCTTTGATGTCTTTTCCCTGCTGTAAGTGAATTGGTTAAATCCCCGAACTGTTTTAGTGAAATGATTAAATAAAAACAATGCGCCACTTTTTTAGTTCTAGGGGACTGATATTTGGGGGATCGTTATAACTTTTGTTATGGTTAGGATCTGCTGGGACGCATCCCGCCGTTGCATTCCCACCCCCTCTACAGCTTTTTGGCCAATATCTCGACATCCGAGCCTCACGGTCCATTCGGACCTGGCTCATTCGATCTCCCTCTAACTGCTCTTCCAGTTTTTATATATAATTTCATGCTATTAGGGTTATTCCTTAGATAGTTTTAAATTGTTTTAAACTTTTTAAAATTACAATATCTTGGCTCCTGTTTGAGTCTCGGACTTGAGAATTGAACCAACTGTTCCACTTGTCGAAACCTATCCAGTCATATACTTGACTCCCATTGGGTAGGCATGGGAAGGGATTAAGCACTAAAATATCATGATCCCATGTTAATCCTATGGGGTCTGAAATAATTGAGCTTGCGAGTTGATTTTTGGAGGTCCGCCATATTTTCGTGCATGCGCGAGCTTTACGTGGAATTGGCTCCCTTTGGTGCTCCCTCCCCCCCCCCTACAGGATTTCTCCATTAGTAACTTGAATCCTATGCTACCTTGGTCGACCGCACCGGCTGGATTCGATTGTTCTCTCTATGAGACTTTCAAATAAGTTATTTTATCCCAATAGCCTCATTCCTTCCCTCCATTTCAAGTTTTTAAACAATTTTTAAAAAATTATTAAATTCTTCATAACTACGAGGATTTTTGACCTGTATGGTTAAGAAGTACCAGAACTTGACGTCCTAGGTGTCTCCCCTCCTGGACAGCATTTTGACAATATTTTAAAATAAAGTCTCTTCAATGTCATTTCCATGATGAAAGTAAGTGATTTTTTCAAACTCTTAACTGTTTCAGTGAAAAGATGAAATGATCTAGTCAGGATTTGCATTGGCAAAATGCTGTTCTGGGGGAGGGGAGACACCTGGGAGGTTGAGTTCTTGTACTTCTGAACCAAAGAGGTCAAAAATCCTCGGAGCTATGTGGAATTAAAAAAAAATTTTAATTTTAAAATTGTTTAAAAACGTAAAATGGAGGGAGGGAATGGGGCTAATGGGATAGAATTACGCATTTGAAGAGCTCATAGGGTGAACAATCGAATCCAGCCGGTGCGGTCGAACAAGGTAGCATAGGATTCGAGTTATTAATGGGGAAGCCCTGTAAGGGGTGGTAGCACCGGAGGGGGCCTATTCCACGTAAAGCTCGTGCGTACACGAAAATATGGCGGACCTCCAAAAATCAAGTCGCAGGCTCAACTCCTTAAGGGGGTGACATTTTTTCAGACCCCATAGGATTAACATGAGATCATGATATTTTAGTGCTTAAGCCCTCCCCATGCCTACCCAATAGGAGTCAAGTGTATGACTGGATGGGTCTCAACGAGTGGAACAGTTGGTTCAAATCTCAAACTCAAACAGGAGACAAGATATAAAAGATTTAAATAAATTTTAAAAATTAAAAGAAGTTTAAAACAATTAAAAACTATGTAAGGAATAACCCTATGAGCATGAATTGAAAAAAACTGGAGGATCAGTTAGAGAGAGAGATCGAATGAGCCAGGTCCGAATGGACTGTGAGGTTCGAGTGTCGAGATATTGGCCAAAAAGCTGTAGAGGGGGTGAGAATGCATAGGGGGGGGATGCGTCGCAGCAGATCCTAACCATATCAAAAGTTAATGCGATCCTCCAAATATCAGTCCCCTAGCACCAAAAAAGTGGCATATTTCTTTTATTTCATCATTTCACTAAAACAGTTCGGGGATTTAACTAATTCACTTACAGCAGGGAAAAGACATCAAAGAGACGTTATTTTAACATCTTGCATGAATTGATCATCTCCTTTAGGGATTTGACGAAAGCCCTAATTTCATCGTTTCCCTGCGACATATATATAGTTATGATGAGTGGTATACGAGTATATATATCAGTGGCACACGCAAGGGAGAGTCTTAGGGATCCGGACACCCCCCAAAGACCTTGAATTTTTTTTCGCTTGGTCATAATCCTATGTATATATTATGTAAAATTTAATTATGTATTTGTTTTTAATAATTAATTTTATTAATTAATTTTATTATTAATTTTATTAATTTATTCAATAATTAATTTTGTACTGTTTTTGTCCCCCAAAATCGACAGAATATGTTGGGCGGCGTGTTTCAGAGAAGATTCCGAGTGACAAAAGAAAGTGTCGCAGAATTGACTCTGCTAATTGAAGATAAATTAGAGAGCAAAACCCCATGTAATAAAGCCCTAAAACCAATGGAGCAAGTTCTGATTGCTCTGCGATTTTACGCTGTTGCATATATGCAGTTAGCAATTGCTGACGTGTTCAATGTCAGCCAGCCGACTGTATGTCGAGTAGTACACAGAGTCAGTGAAGCCATAGCATCCCTCTTGCCTGATTTCATTCACCTACCAGTCAACATAGAGTGCAAAAAGGTATGTAAATCTCGTAATTAGTTATTTTTCCTATCATTAATTGTTTCAAATTAGTAGAAATTTTTTTTGAAGTTATGAATTGTTATTCATAAAAGAATATACATACTTATCTTTATTTTGGCTGTTCAATAAAATAAGCTTGTAACAAAATGAGATTTTGAATTTGTTAGTAGCTGACATTCCAATAGCAAGAATACATTGAGTGAACGAGATTTAAATGTGTAGAATGTTTTTCCTAATTTTAATTAAGTGACCCAGACATGCGTGCTTGTATGCTTTTTTTTGTAGCTCCATCGAGAGACATTTCCTTGATGTATATATGATGCTATGTTTGGTTTCTTGGTTTCTCAATTAATAATTATAAGGCATAGGTCAGCAAGAATTAGCATTCTAATAGCAAGAATAATACATTGTTATCCTATGAGATTTATATATGTGTGTGTAAGATGCTTTGTATTTTTTATTTCCTAATATTAATTATTTGACTTAGACATTTGTGCGTTTGTGGTATTATATCTAGAAACATTCCCTTAATCTACAGCTGCTGCTAAATTTGGTATCTAGATTTCTTCAATAATAACTATGAACCAGCATTGTCTGAAGTAATTTCTGATTACCTATGCAAATATTGATTTTTTTTTTTTTGCAGATGTTTAAGATTAAATAAACACCAAATGTTTACATTCTACCTTGAATATTCTGATTAATATTTGTTACAAACCTATGCACTCACTTCATTCCATGTATTGTATATATCAGTATTTTCAGCAGCAAAATACAATCTGTCTTTCTATAAAAGCATATCAGTTGTATAAAGACTACCATCTGCTAGGAGATAAAGATCTGTTTTCAAAATCATTACTTCATGCATAGAATTATAAAACGTATTGTAGAGATCAACTAGAAAAAAATTCAGAACTCTATTGATAGTCAATGATATACATATATATAATATTCATTCTTATACACTGCTGGACAATTGCTAAGGACGAATAACACTATCATCCAGAGCAACCACAAAATGAAAGGAAGCAAAATGTGGAAAATTAGAATAAGTGCGGGATATTAGTAAGAAGAAGTATGAGTATGCAAATTTTTTTCCACGTCTGTTCATCACGTGAGAGCGTTCATAAGAGCTTTAAAGGTTTTGACGCGTGTAGACAGTTGTTGTTTCAAGTCAAAGTTTTACAGGAAAGATTTAATAGACGAACTTAAAATTTTTGGCATGTCTTCCCGACATCCCATAGATGATTTTATGTGTGGCCGAATTATTGGAAAGATAGAAGAATGGCGAAAAATAACAGATGTTGCCAGGGAGTTCGACATCGCTCACAGCGTTGTTTCAAGGCTGTGGAAGTCATTTAAAACTACTGGAATGTGTAGTAGACGGCACGGGGGAGGTCGTGTTAGAAGTACGACGCCTGCAGAAGACAGATATATCGTCCTATCAGCAAAAAGGAACAGGCGCACCACAGCTCAGCAGGTGGCAAATCAGTTTCTTGCTGCCTTAGGAAAGCAGATCTCCCGAAAAACTGTTGCCAGACGTTTGAGGGGAGGAGGACTATACGCACGCAGACCTGTTGTGTGTGTCCCATTGACCAGACAGCACCGTACTGCCCGTTTGCAATGGTGTCGTGAGCATCGCAATTGGACTGAACAGGACTGGGCATGCGTACTATTTTCAGATGAGAGTAGGTTCAGTCTGTCATCGGATTGTAGACGCCAACTGATCTGGCGCGAGAGTGGTACTGCTTATCGTCCAGAAAATATCCAGGAAAAGGACCGATATCCGACATGCAGTATCACGGTGTGCGCCGGCATCATGATCAATGGCTGCACGCGCCTACATGTGGTTGCGAATGGGACTATGACGGGCCAACGATACATTGATGAAGTTCTACTTCCTCATGTTCGTCTTTTCCGTGGTGCAGTCTGTGATAAATTTGTTTTTATGGACGATAACGCAACATGTCATCGAACACTCGCTGTACAGAATTGTCTAGACAGCGAGGGTATTCAACGTCTCGTATGGCCAGTACGTTTTCCAGATTTAAACCCCATTGAAAAAGTGTGGGATGCTTTGGGGAGGCAAGTTACTGGTCGAAACTATCCTCCGACAGACAAGAACACCCTCATCCGTGCACTCACAGAGGAATGGGATAAATTGCCTCAACAGCTGCTGGATAATGTTGTGCAAAGTATGGTACGACGTGTGGAATGTTGCATCACACTCCACGGTGGACATATCCCGTACTGATACCTTTCTTTAGGGTGCCTGCTGACTTTTAGATGCATTGTTCCATTTCTCCGTACGCAGATCAAATGAACATTTTTTTTCTTTCAGATGCTTCACAGCTTTTGTACTTTCCAGAACAATAAATATTCTTTATTCTAATGTCAGAACAGTGTGGCAACTATATTTTATCCTACTAGGCCTCATGTCTCGCTTAATGTTATGCTACATAGCAATTTGTGATCCGTCCTTAGCAATTGTCCAGCAGTGTATATATATTATAAATCTGTTCAATATTTTAAAAACAAAATTTTCCCAAATTATCATTATTAAAAAAAATCTTTACCTTGGATTGAGATTAATAAAATTTACTTCATATATCAAAAAAGGTAGATATTTAGATAAATATTTAAAACACACACAAATGCAGAAATAATTTAATGAAATAGAAGCTGCTTTCACTATGCATTATACGAATGGCCACGAAAAATGAGTTTGTTTATACTGAGAAATTAGTTAATAATTTGAAAAACTAGCAAAATGAGACAATTCGCATCTTTCTTTTGAAATAAAAACAAGTAGATTGATTTACATACCTTCCTGTTCATGTGCAAAAGTTTAGTAAAGCTAAAATTTTTTTTAAAAAACTAAAATTGCTTAGACTTGGATGATAGCATTAGTATAATATGTAAACAGCATATGTTGTAGTTTCAATGTAACTTGCTTATTTAGTTAGATAAAAACACAAACTACACATTAGTAACATTTCTAGATAGTTATTTAAATTATATATTTTGTTTCAGGTATAATAAATTGCATGTGTCGACAAAAAGGACTATCGAAGGGAAGTATGCCATCATCAAAATGAGTTTTGTGTGCCTATCAATTGGCTTGAACTGTCACTTAAAGCGAGTACCATCAATAATTTTTGCTTGTTTTGTTCTGCACTACTTATATATATGTCTAGGTCAGAATATTCTGTAATTTAATTATGTGTCAAGACTTTGTAAACTTTCAATGTAAATAAATTTTACCTTATCACAACTTTCATCATATTTAATGTTTACATTTACAAATTGTGTACATATTCTTACATGTATGTTGCATGAATGCTACCTATTTTCAAATTTTACAAAATACTCATAAATTATAGATGTAATTTTCTACATACTGAACATATTTTAAAAAATCAAAGAGTAAAATTAAATGATTTCAAAATTTTTGAGAATATACTTCAGAAAAATTGTATTCATTTCAAAAGAAATGTTTGCATTTTACAAAGGACATTATGAAACAGAATGAGCTGAAAGTATACTTATATTCTTATTATACTTTTCTCAAGAAAAAAAAAATTGTGAGTCGCAAAACATTTTAATACAATCCAGCTGCTGTCAAAATTTGAATGTATTTCTCTTATACTACCTTCGATATCTCAAATCCTCAATTATGACAACTGAATCAAATATATTATAGTGTTTGTACTTTTCAATTTTCTGTAATAACTGGATAGTTATATTTGGGAAAATAATACTTATATAACTGTTTTTTCATAGGAAAACCATTACAATTTTTGCTGCACTCTTTTTTTTCCCCTTGAGATACTGTCATTATCTTCAGCCAATATTGATTTATAATGATCTGTTTAAGTTTGAAATATCACTCTTTCTAAATGCATTTCATATCATATACAAGAGAAAATGCATCCATGTGAAGCAGTCGTATTGACAAATCAATGGAAAACATACATAAAATTTGTTATGTGTTGAAATTTCAAAACATATAGGAAAGTAAAGAAATACTAATGAGTTAAAATGTAAACACTACTGTAATAGAGCAGCGAAAGGCACAGTTAACAGGATATGATGTTTCAGAGGCAGTTAATTTTGAAAACTAGAAGTGGGGAATGCATTTCAAATTCATCTGTTTAAAAAGGAAAGCGGTGGCACTTTGCATATGATTGTAAAATTATATAATAACTAATACTTCAATGAAATCAGCAAAGTATCCTCTATTTCTTAGAATCAAAATATGCAAAAGTTCCCTTAACATTAAATTTTTTTTTTTATGTTTGAAGTTTGTCAGATATATTATAATTTGATGCATGTAAATAAAACACATTAAAAAATCTAGACTTCTAGGACTCAAACATTTTATAGATATATATGTGGGAAAAAGATGCTTCACAACTCATACACTGAACAGTTAAATTTAAGAATGCATTTTCGTAGTTAGATACAGGAAAATAATGATTTGAGAATTGTTATTTTTTTGGTAAATTAGTAAGAACCATGCTGATATTTATAAGATTTACTTAATACATAATTTCAACTTATTTCCAATTATAATGCTTAAATTGTTTATCATTTAATATACTATTAAAAGGGATCTTGAACTACCTGCAGATACCCCAATTGAAATTTTAGTACTACAATTATATAGAGCTGAAAAACGAAGATTCAACACCGAGCATTGAAGCAGGACCACGTTGCTTAGCTGATTTTGTCAAATTAAATGTTGTCGCAAATTATTTCTCTAATTTTTTTTGTGTTTTTATAAAATTAACAATTTTTGTTTTTACAATATCAATACAAATTTTTGTATAATAAAAGTTATTTATTCTGTGTTGACATTGATTTTGAAAACATATTTGTGGGCCATCTTTCAATATAGATAATAATTTCACCTGAAACTCAGTTTTAGCTTCTTTCTTCCATCTCCATATATTTTATGAATTGCTGATGCTCAACTTTTATGCAAGCAGCAGCAGATGAGCTGTTGGCTTTTTAGCATGTTTTCTGAACACTGTTAGGGTGTCCTTGAGAGTTCTGGCTGTTCTTGGAGTTGCCTTTATATTGGCTTCATCTGTTATATGATTTTCTTTATTCCTGCATTTTGTAATCTATTAAATAAAAATTACATGTTTAATAGGAATACAAACTAGTTCTTAAATCAGAAAAAACCTATGAATATCTACTTGGTTAAATAAAAAAAAATTCTTTTGTTTCAGATAAGTAACACCTATTTTGTATCTTGATTCACAATAAATTAAAAGTTTATTATTGCAACTACTCATTAACAGTAGTTTACTTTATACTAAAACAGCTTGATGGATTTTAAAGTAAATGATTACTTGGATCGAAACTATTATGGAAAACGCAAAGATGATTTGAATTTTTGAAAAAAAAAACATTTATTAAAATATAACTTTTCTTTTTTTTATACTAAATTCATAAACTTATTTCACACATGATAATCTGACCACGTTTGTAAGAATGTTCATATCATAATAAGAAAAAATATACAATGTTTCACCAAAAACCAGAAAAAGCTATAAAGACTTATCTTTTGGCACCAACAGCTCATTACCACAAATAATCAAATATTTTTTATCTAATCTATTTGTCATGAAAGTTTTGATAAATTTAATATTAATGCATTTGAGTAATAAAATATAGGTTGACATGTTGAAATATTTTTGAGATTTTATTTGAAAGAAAAATATAACTTTTAGTATAGGTAGAAGAAAGTTTTTTTACTTAATCTCTACTGGACCAGTTAAACATCTACAGCAAACTTTCTTTAATATTTTTTAATGTTACATAATACTATTTAATGGGTAGCTTAAAAGAAACTTATGAAACATTTTTCAAAACAGTATTTTAATTTTTAAGAACAAATATATATGCTTTATTCTTGTTGAGACAGTCTCTCTGGGAGGTGGGCCTTAAATAACAGCTTTCAATTTTTTATTGACAAAGATTTAATTAAAATATGTAATAACTAGAGAAATTTACTTACTTGAAATTTCGATTTTGGTACTGTAGCTGTAAAATGGCGAAGACATTGATAATGTCAGTATCAGCTCCAAAAACCTCATTTCAAAGTCCGTCTCTATTCCATTTCTTTAGACATTTCACCGCACCCTGTTTCCCACCTTTTTTGGCAAAGAACGCTGCATTTTTTAGTTGAATTTTTTAAAAAAAAATTTAAATGACTCATTGACGGATTTGTTGTGCCATTAGATTGCCGTGCTATTTCACACTATACGCTTCGTTTTTTTTTTATTATTATTTTCTATGAAATACCAGTGTTCCTTTTCTAAATTAGCGTAAAATAAACTTCGATAGTATTCATTTTGAAAAATAAACATTGAAAAGAGACGAATATGCAATTCTTCTGTTCAGATCGCGAAAAAAAAATCAGTCGAAGTCACGGGTGTTACTTCGACCAATGGGAATCGTCCAATAATCCCAGGTTTAGAAACCCAGCGTCAAGTAACTGGAGGTCGAAAAAGAGCTGTGAATTAAAGTTCTGACCAGGGGTTGACTGCCGGTTGCTTAACTCCGGGTTTCATCGCTGGTTCAGGTTAGCGGTGAATATGAGGTTCAAAGTACTAACTGCATTTACCACTTTCAGCCATACCACCAGGCTAAAAGCTTATATATATCATGAGGATTTTTTAGCCTGTGAAGGGTGCATCATTTCGAAATGCGAATGTTATAATTATAAAATAAAATTTATTTTTAAAAGTGGTAACAAATTGAAAAATAATTTCATTTCATAGTTTTAATGTTTCTATGATCCATGGCGTTATGTTACTGTAAGAAAAGAAATTCTTTAGTTATGCTGTTTATGATTTCTTAGCTTGAAGTGTCATCACATAGGTGTCGCTCAACTCAACTCAGTACTGTTCTTCATCAATATCAGTTCAGGAGTGGATCAAGACGGCGCTCTGCACCCAGTTAGATTTTTTTTTAACGCAGTCCTACCGCCATCTGTTACGAAATATGGAAACTAAAATAATTGATTGCCTTGCTATTTTTGTATCCCTGTATTAGTCGAACGATTTTTGCGGAAGTGCTTTTGCATTTTATTTACATTTTTAATAATATTTACTTTTGGTTTCTTGTTGTTTTTTTTTTTGCTTTATTTTGTTAATTGTTTGTTATCTTTCTTGTTATTTTAAATAGTCAATCTGTTTTTTCATTTTCTGTAATCAATTTTTGCATACTTATTGTTTTCTGAAATGAATGTGCATAGCAGAGACTTAATCTGCTCATTAGTAATCAAATCTTCACTCGCCCTTTCTGTTTGAAAAGACATTTAAAAAATATTCATGATCACCAACAGTGTGATGTAAATGAAGAGATTTTGAAGGAATTCAATACTTTCTGTTCATGCTTATCGCAAAAACCGTGCGTCAGACGGCGCTGTCTGTGTATCTCCAGTTACTATGTGTTCAGGTGAATAAAAATAGAGAGTGTTTTACAGTCCATGTGTGAGGTGTGTTATTGAGCTATCCTGGGTGTAGTGATCAAACAATTGGTCCGACTTTCCCGGAGTTCAACAAGCAACTATGGTTTTTGTGCTTTATTAGTTGAGTATTTGGTGGTGAAATTTGTGAATAGGTGAGAGTTTCTATTCTTAATGATGATTTTAGGAGTTATTCGGTTCTGTTCGCTAAAGTTGATGTTAATAGTTGAATAGTTTTAACGGATATCATGGTTGAAATTAGTGTTTGTAGATTTTGTGTTGATTGTGATATTCTTGTTGTGTCTTTTTGTATACTTTCCTATTCTCAATAGTGTAATTTAGGTGCTTTCAGTTCCGAGTAGTGCGTTTAGTTCTGAGGTTGTGAATAGCATATTACAAATGCTTTTTGGTTGAAAATAGTGTATATTGTGTAGATGTTGTGACAAAATAAGTCTAAAAATGGCGTTGAAATTAAATCTAAAGAAAGACGAGCTTATCTCGGTTGCTGTGGAAATGGGTTTGTGATTCCCAGCAAAGCTAAAATAATAGATTTAAAAAAGTTAGTTGAATCAAGTGCCGTGTATAAAAATGATATTGAATTTGTGCGTAGTCTAGTTGAAAATGCTTTAGAGAAAAGTAAACGAGAGGCTGAGAAAAATGAGCGCGAGGCTGAAATTCAATTAGAAAAAATTAAATTATCTCAGATTGAAAAAAAATTAGAATTGGCGAAGGTTAGGAAGGAATCCGAAAAAAATCCTCTAACTCTTGAAAGCGGAGAACCAAGCTCCATAACTGATAAATTGGAGAGTTTGGTAAAAAGCATTAAAACTTTGACAATTCAAGTACCGGTTAGGTCAGAGTCCTTTAATTTATTTTTTTCATTCTTTAGAAAAGGCATTTCAAATCAAATCCGTGCCTGATGAGCTAAAAACCGAAATTCTATTAAATATTTTAGGAGAAAGAGTCAATAATTTGCTAACATATGTGAGTCAAGAGGATTTAAGCAATTATGTTAAAATTAAAGAATTAATAAAAAGAGAGTTTGAACCCACGCCTCAAGAATGCCTGAGTAACTTTAAAAAAAGGCTCGTAAACTGCCATCCGAAAACTATGTTCAGTTTGCTTCCCGCTTAACCCTCTGACTGCTCAATTCGTAGACCGAAATCGCTTCAAAAATTGTGTAATTTTTTTTTTTTTTTTTTTTTGCATATTTTAAATCTATATATATTAAAGAATTGAAAAATGCATTTTTTCTTTCTAGAAAAGATTTTTTATACAGAATTTTACCATGAGAAACTAAGTTGCCAGAAAAACCAATTTCAGATGTTACCAAAAAAAAATTTTTTTTTAGTAAATTTCAATAAAATTATAGTTAATTTCCATTTATTGCATAGTAAAAAATGTAAAATGTATAAAATTCCAGAAAATATAAAGCACAGATAAAAAATATACCTTAGAAATTCAGTTTAGTATGATAGAGTTCGAAGCAGGGTTCAAGGCAAAGTCCAACTTCACAGTCTTTGCACCAGATTCGTGTTTCTTTGCGAATTTTTTTTCCCATTTGCATCTTTTCTTGAACAGCAAACAGCACATTGTCTTCGAGGCTCTCTTTTTATGGGGTTAGATGGTATGTGGCTTGCAAAATGACGAGCTGTCAATCGCAAAGGGTTCAGAGTAGAACTCGGTCTTCCTGGACCACTGCAGTTATCTCTATCAGAATACTTTTGGATACTTTCTTCAACCATTCGCAATCGAAATTCCAAAAGCTTTATATTATGTGTTGGGTTTTGGTTTTTGTAAAGTACATAGGCATTCCACAACGATTGATCTAAAAACTGCCTGGAAATTTTGATATAATATTTCCCTTGTTGTTTTCGGAGCGTAGGGTAGTAGGACATTTCTTGGTCGCATAAGTCGACGCCACCCATTGTATTATTATAGTCAGAAACGACAATTGGTTTCATAACAGTCTTTTTATATTTGCATGTCACCAAATAAGAGCTTGCATCGTGAATAGTACTCATAAGGCAGACACTCTTCTTGTCCTGCCACTTCAGGGCGATGACTTTACCTCTTTGATAAGCAACAATTTCCCCCTTGGGGACTTTCTCTTTTGAAAAATTGACAGGGAGGTCTTTTCTGGTTTTATTCACTGTCCCATAAGTGTCCGTCTTTTCTGTAACTAAGATGTCTGCAAGCTGTGGAGACATAAAAAAATTATCAATAGTGACACAATAGCCTTTTCCCAGGAATCGATCCATCAAGTGTAAAATAATTTTGGTGGAAACTGGATATTGGCTGTATTTCGGATTATACACTGCTCCTTCACCTGTATATATGAGGAAATCTGAAATGTACCCACTTTCTGCTTCACAAAGAACGAAAAACTTCAAGCCAAATCTTGCTCTTTTTTTTTTTTTTTTTGCAACATACATTTTCCACTTGAGCCTGCCTTTGAACTTCATCAAACTTTCATCTAAACTAAGATTTTTCCCGGGTATATAGACTTTTCGAAATTTGCGTTGAAGATGTTTCATTAGTTCATAAATTTTATTCAATTTCGGCCATGGGTGTCGGTCTTTATCAAATTCCTCATTATTAGTAAAATGAAGAAACTTCATGAGCAATAAAAACCTATTTCTTCCAATTACTTTTGCAAAAATTGGTGTGGATAATGTTTGACGCTTAGACCAATAATGTTCCTGTTCTAGCTTCTTTATGACTCCTTGCAGTAACAAAACTGCAAAAAATAGTCTTAGTTCTTCAACATTTGTTTCCGTCCATTTTTTCCAGCGTGATCCCTCTTTAAAAAACTGTTTTATGGATATATTGTTCAGCGTATCTATTGGTTTCTTAGACTATCATTCGTAATATTTGATCATCATAAAAAAGTTCAAAATAATTCAATATACTTGCGTTGTTAGCTATATTTACAGTTATTCACGGATTTCCACGAAAAGGAACTGGAGAAGTAGGAGGAGGAATATTCTTCATATCGATTTTGCACCACTGCCTAACACTTTGCAAGTTTATTGAATCATGATCAGATTCATCGCTAGAAGAGGAGCAGTCCGAAAAATTTATATCACTATCACTTTCACAACTAAAATCTCTTTTAGAATCCGATAAGTCATCAGGAATATACACGCTGTCAATCGCCGAACGTTTTCTAGCAGCCATCTCTGATTAGAAAAAAGCGGCAAAAAGTCAAGTTTGAGCGGGAATACAACGGGCCTTCAAATGCCGCAATTTAGTGGACAACTATCGACATCTCTCTCTCTCTCTCTCTTTTGGCCAAAAGTTAAATTAAACATCAAACACTGTACCTAATTTATTTCAATGGTTAAACGGGGAAAAAATGGAAATCGCGGGATGAGCAGATTTTGCTACATTTGAGTTGCCCGTGGAAATCGCGGGATGAGCAGCCAGAGGGTTAAGTGCAACTTTCGATTATTATTGTGTGTCAATTGCGTAAAGTTAATGAATTCCGCTCTTTGTGTGATCTAATAATTTCAGATAAAATATTTGAAACGCTAGATAGAGATACGATTAATCATATTGCAACGAAACAGGGAGAAACATATTTCAAGCCTCATCAGCATGGGAGGGAATGTGATGTCTATTTATCCGCGAGAGGAAATGTTTCGAATGATTTAATGAGCAAAAGTCCAGGGAGTGGAGTCAAAAGATATGGGTGAAATAGACTGCAGACGATTGGCACTTGGCGTCAAGATAGAAACTCGTCGAATGTTTTCGTGGCCGAAACCAAAACAAATTGTGTTCTATGTAAAGGTATAATAATTTTCATCCCCTTTCTAAGTGCTTTCAGTTTAAGAAACTGTCAGTCGAGGATAGAGTAGAGGTAGTTAAACGGAATAATCTTTGTTTTCGTTGTTTTTTACCTCATGCATTGAAGGAATGCCGTTCAGAGAAAAATTGTTTTTGCCTTAGACCTCATAATAGCTTGATTCATTTTTCACGTGGCAAAACTAGGAATCCCACTCCCACTAGTAATTTGAATTTGGATGCTCCTACTTTTGTTCCAGGGCAGATTGAAGGATCAGTTGAAGCAAATTCACAATCGCAGTTTGTGGCGACTGGGTTTGAGAAAGGCAGGCCAAAGAATGTGTTTTTGAGTACTGTTCGCGCGCTTTTGTTAAAAATAAATACACTCAATGGGTGGAGGTCAGATGCTTGTTAGATGTAGGATAGCGGTCTTGTTTATGTACGAGGGCATGTGCTGAGAAGTTGCAGCTGAAAATGGAGAAAATAAATACAGTAGTTTCGTGCGTTAATGATGCTTCTATGGTTGTTAAAAATTGCGTAAAAACTTCAGTTGCAAATAAAGCCAAAACTTTTGAGAGTGAGTTAATATTGTTAGTAGTTAATAAGATTACAGATCTCATTCCAAACAAGGTGATTGATATAGATGTTAATGTTTCAGAGTTTGTGCCCTTAGCGGATTATAAATTTAATATACCAGATAGAATTGATATGTTACTTGGTGTTGAAATCTTTTACGAATTGTTAAAGCCTGGAAAATTTTATTGTGATAATTCGCTTTTAGTGTTACAAAATACGGTGTTTAGTTATGTTGTAAGTGGAAGTGTAGATCACACACAAGTTACAGAGAATCGCGTTCATTGCGGATTAATTGTTGATGACGATTTAAACAAAACACTGAAAAAATTCTGGGAAATTGAGGGTGTTCACATAGAGCCTAAGGTTGATACAGAGGTGTCCTTGTGTGAGGATCATTTTGTGCGCACTCATAGGAGGAATTGTGAGGGTAGGTATGAAGTATCGATGGCATTAAATAAAGATCCGTCTTCTTTAGGAAACTCCAAAGATATTGCTATTAGGCGACTTAATTCATTGTGGAAACGGTTGTCTAGAGATTCTAGGTATTGATCGTTGTATGCGGAATTTTTGAAGGAGTATGAGGAGTTGGGTCATTTGGAAAGGGTAGTTGAGTCAAGTGAACCACCCACACATTACTACATACCCCACCATGGTGTATTACGCCCTGAAAAACTGACTACTAAACTAAGAATCGTCTTTAACGGTTCATCCCCACCACAACAGGCATAAGCCTTAATGACATTTTATTGAAAGGTGAAGTGAAGGAAGATGTGTTTGAGACAATATCTCGTTTTAGAAGACACAAATTTGCTTTTACGACTGACATCCGAAAGATGTACTGGCAAATATTAATAAATCCTGATCAGCAAGATTTGCAACGCATTATATGGAAACATGGACTAGATGCAGAAATTTTAACATACAGACTAAAGACTGTCGCTTACGGGCTGTCCAATGCACCCTTCCTTGCCATAAGGACCCTGCAGCAGTTGGCGAAGCATGAAAAATCGAGATTTCTTTTAGCTTCTGAAACCCTGTAATATGATACCTACATGGATGATATTGTGAGCGGAGCGCCGGATTTGGAGACTGCTCAACAATTGCAATCGCAACTGAAAGATGCCCTGCAATCTTGTGGAATGAACCTTCATAAGTGGTCATCTAATTCTCCTGAGTTATTAAATAGTACGTTGTCATCAGACGTCCAGCATTCATCTTCTACTGACATTGACTTATCTGTGAAGACATTGGGAATTAGTTGGAAGCCATTTGAAGATTGTTTCGTGTTTAAGGTATCTGTTTCAGCTATAAACATATATATACAAAACGTGAAGTTTTAAGTGTAATTGTGTGCTAAGCTATACGACCCTTTGGGTTTCTAAGGCCTAGTGATTGCGAAAGCAAAGGTGTTTCTGCAGCAATTATGGCAATGTAAACTGGATTGGGATGATGTGTTACCTAATTCAATTGCCAACGAGTGGAGAGACTTTATGACAACATTAAAATGTATCGAGGAAGTGAAAACTAACAGATTTATTATGGCTGCCAATAATGTTAGAATCGTTCTCGAAGGATTTGCGGATGCATCTGAAGTGGCCTACGGAGCGGTCGTTTACCTACAGTGTTTTCTTCCCAACGGTTCTGCCAAAGTGAGCATTCTTGCCAGCAAATCTCGTGTTGCACCAATTCCAGTTATTTCCATACCTCGACTCGAGCTTTGTGCCTGTGTTTTATTAGCTCAACTCGTCAAGAAAATACGCTCCACCTTGAGGTTAAACATAAGTGATATTGTGCTACATACGGATTCAACTATTGCATTGGCATGGTTAAATACACCCCTGCCAATCGTTTAAAAACCTTCGTGGCCAATCGTGTCGCCAAGGTGCAAGAATTGACTGAAGGTTTCTAGTGGAACCATGCGCCATCTGTTCTCAACCCAGCAATCTTGTGTCTCGAGGATTGCGCCCTTGTAACTTTCCAAATTTAAGGTTATGGTGGCATGGTCCACAATTCCTTGAAAAAGGTAAGTTGTCAAGTGAAGAAACAAGTTTGTCACCAGTTAAGGAATGCGAGTATTCTAAGGAACTGAAAACTGGTTCGAGTACTGATATAATTACATCTAGTGTTTGTGTTTCAACTAATTGTGTATCTTCTATTTTATCTACTTTGTTATGTAAAAGTAATAGTTATGTGAAAATTGCTCGTATATTTAGTTATGTGATAAGATTTAGTAATAATGTAAACAAACGTAAACTAACATTGAGTGGTCCCCTTTCTGCTACAGATATAGACCAAGCAGAAACTAAACTGATCAGAATGGTCCAAGAACAGGTTTTTTTGGCTGAGATTAAGCGCTTACAAAGTAAAGGAGTTGTCTCACCTAATAGTAAACTTAAAAATTTAAACCCCTTTATAGACAGTGATGGATTATTAAGAGTTGGAGGACGGTTGAGAAATTCAGATTTACCTTATGTTAATAAGCATCCTGCAATTTTACCAGGAAATCATAATTTAACTGTTCAAATAATTGCCCATTTCCATAGAAAGAATCTGCATACTGGTGCTTCTTCTCTTCTACACTATGTAAGGGAAAAATTCTGGCCATTAAATGGTCGTTCATTATGCAGAAAAGTAGTGCATGAGTGCCTTGACTGTTTTAAAAGCCGACCCCTTGTTACTTCTCAGCTAATGGGTAATCTACCCCGTGATAGAGTAGTCCCAGATTACCCGTTCAACTGTTCTGGTGTGGATTTTTGTGGCCCATTCATGATCAGGTACAAAAATCAAAGAAATGAAATTTTGCATAAAATTTATATTTGTGTATTTGTATGTTTTGTGTCTAAAGCGATTCACATAGAAATTGTGTCGGATCTTACATCTGATTCTTTCATTGCTACATTAAAAAGATTTTTTAGTCGCAGAGGTAAATGTGCTAAATTGTATTCCGATAATGGGAAACCATTTGTAGATTTCAATAAAGAGCTCAAGAGATTTGTAAAACTTATTGAGGATTCAGATGATAATTTATCAGGTTTCTTATCTGCTGAGGGTATAGAATGGAAGTTTATACCACCTAGAGCGCCATCCTTTGGTGGTCTTTGGGAAGCTTCGGTTAAGTCAATAAAGTACCATCTTAAGAGAGTTGTCAGTGGCTCAAATTTAACCTATGAGGAATTTCTAACTGTTTGTATCCAAATAGAGGGGATTTTAAATTCCAGGCCACTGTGCCCTTTATCGAGCAATTCAGATGACTTGAACGCTTTAACTCCAGCCCACTTTTTGATAGAGAGATCTATGACTTCTGTAGTCGAGCCCAATTTAATTGAATTAAAAGAGAATGCCCTTAAAAAATGGCAAGGGATAACCAGACTAGTACAACTAATTTGGAATAGATGTTATCTTAGATGTTATCTTAGTGAATTACAACAGCGCAATAAATGGCAATTTAAAAAACAAAATGTTAAGGTGGGTGATTTGGTAGTTATCATTGAAGACAATATGCCAACCTTTAAATGGCCTTTAGGGAGAATCACTGAGATTTATAGTGGCAGTGATGCACTAATAAGGGTTGTAAAAGTAAAAACACAATTTGGAGAATATAAAAGAGCCATTTCAAGAGTTTGTCTTTTACCTATGCCAGTTTGAATTTTGTGTCTGAATATTGTGTATTAGAATTTTTATATGTACCTTAATTTGTTTTACGTAATCCTATAGTATTTTATCGTTTAATGTTTTATTGTAATTTGTGTTATTGTTGAATGCATTACATGTCAACGCGGGGGAGAATGTTCATGCTTATCGCAAAAACCGTGCGTCAGACGGCGCTGTCTGTGTATCTCCAGTTACTATGTGTTTAGGTGAATAAAAATAGAGAGTGTTTTACAGTCCATGTGTGAGGTGTGTTATTGAGCTATCCCGGGTGTAGTGATCAAACACTTTCAGTGGTATGAATAGTTGCATTTAAAAAAACACATTTAGTTTATAAATTTTCACTGCAGTAGACTGAATTTTATACATTTACGTATAAATGTTTTCTACTGAAGTTTACATAATTTCATATTAGTAAATGTAAACCTTCTTTTAATTAACATT
Organism: Trichonephila clavipes; assembly: GCA_019973935.1. Classification (NCBI taxonomy): domain Eukaryota; kingdom Metazoa; phylum Arthropoda; class Arachnida; order Araneae; family Nephilidae; genus Trichonephila; species Trichonephila clavipes. The sequence goes on along the minus strand of BMAU01019020.1, from coordinate 234,501 downwards.
ATAGAATTTGTTACATGGAAAGAAGAAGAAAACAAGACTATGTCAAAATATGTTAGCGAGGTTGTAAAACATTTCAAAATGGAGAAATAGTGATGAATTATCACTGTTGTCGAAGTGGGACATACAAACCAAAAGGAAAAGGTCTCAAGAATTAAAAGGTTATCTATAAAACAGAAATTTAAGCCCTAATTTTGATAAAATTACCATAAACATTTCTGAACAAACAAAACACTAAATATGTGTGAAGAATTGAAACAGATTCTTTATGCAAAGCAAAAGTAGATATTTTAATGAAAATTACATAATTTAAAAAAACTTGGCTTTTTCAATCATATTTATTTTATAATACAATAAATTATTTTCATTAACTAAATAAATTGCAAATTAAACAGAGGTTTGATAAATAATCATGAGATATATTCACAAAAATAAATAATATTTTGGACAACAGATGGCGATAGCAATGCATTATAAAAATTTATCTGGGTGCAGAGCGCTGTCTTGATTCACTCCTATCAGTTCGAATAAATCTTACGTGATTTGGAATGGAAAAAAATCGTCCAATATTGTCATTATTTCAAAGATATATATTAAAATATTTTATTTAATTTGAAAAAAGTAAAATTTACAGCATCTGGTAATTCATAATCTTTAAATTTTGATCCAAGTGTTGGAACTTAGCACTGCCCCATATAAGGCGAGAAAAATTTGGCAACAATTTTTGTTGTTAAAATTTGCAATATGACAACAATAGGAAAACAAGGGAAATAATAACCCTATCTGGGCCGAATTTTTTGTCTTTCAGGATTCGGTCAGTGGTCATTTTAAATCTTAACGGTCGCCTGTAAGAGATTTTTCAAAACGATAACAGTGATGCAATATATGGAGCTTTTCTTTTTTATGTAATCAACTACTGAATGAGTGTCAGAGAGAAAGTGAGATGCGTTGATTAATTCAATCTTAACCGTGTTTTTTCTCCCCATTGTTCTTTAGAAGCGACGGTTTTGTGTGTTTTGTTTTTGAAGCAATCTTTGAGAAACCTCGTTTTTCTTTTTAGAAGCTCGGTTAATTTATATTTTTTTCTGCTTTTGAATGAAAGAGGAGAAAGAATTTATTGCTTTGTGTGAGAGTGAAAGATTGAAAATATTTCGGTATATATGTCTGAAATACGGAAAGAACACTTGTTTGTTTGAGGGAAATAGAGATCGTTATTTCATCAGTCTGAAGCAGGGATACTTTTTCTACAAGTCTAAAGCCTTTTTTTCCGCCGGGTCACATATATATGACAAATGTGTCATGCTGGCCGCAACATGATGGTTAAGACTGGAGGGGGGGAGGACGCTATAAGATGAAGAATAGTTAAAATATGGAAATTTGATCACAAAATATAAAAACATGATTCCAGATTTTGTTTTAAAACTATTATACTCTCCAAAAATCAACTCACAAAAAACTTATTTTATGCCTTTTTTACACAGTTTTGGGGTAATTCGATTTTATTTCAATAATAATCTCGACCGGCCCCTTGTCTGCATTCTTCTGTCATAAAAACCTAACCACCTTGTACTTCGGTAACTTGATTTAATATTTTGACCAAGCATTACTTATTTTTATTTCGGATATTAATTTATCAAGTGCAGGATGAAAGAAAGAGTCTCTTCTCGATTCCCGATGATTTGTCAGTATTATCTTTTAGAAATTAGTCCAGACTTTTTTTTTCTTGCGCAGGAATCTTTCAAATTTATTCAAATACTTTTAGCTTATACTAAAAAAATGTCTGAAGAAATCACTGAATTTATCAACGGAAACCTTTAAAAGAAACATTAACAATCTCTGTATCAATTCATAAGTTTATCTTAAACAATTACATATACTTATCAATGTATGTACCGTAAAATCCGGCATAAAATGCGATCTTTTAACACTAAAGTTAAGATCGATGGTAAGGGTGCGCGCAAAAACTGAAAGCTTTGAAACGAAATCATAATCAATATCTATTTAAATATTGCCACACAACCTCTCCCTTCAAAATCTAGTATTATTCTGCTTAATAAAAAATAGTTATTACACTGATCAGCAATAAATTATAAGCGATGGGCTGGCTGGCGCCAATGTAGACAAAATAAAGAGGAATGTTTCGCTTCACACTCCCCACCTGAACTCTCCACAAACAGTTAGTTCACGTATTAATCACATCATTCAATAAATGCAAATATATAATAAGTTACACAACGAAGAATTCGAAAATACAATAAAATGCTAAACTAAGTATAAAAATACTTTAAAAATACAAAATTCTTTTTAAAAGGAAATTAATTAACAATTAAAAATTATGATATTAAATGAGTTTAAATGATAAGTTAAATAAATGATAATTATACTAAATGAAACAGTAAATAAGAAAGGAATAAAAATTTAAAGTTCTAAAAGTTTTTTCAATTTGTAGGAACACAATCTATAGTTCAAGTAGATAAAGATGTTGAACAGTTCGTTTTAACAGTCCGCCACTAGTCTTTAGTTCGCAACAGCATGTTTTGTTATCACGCCCTGGTAAGGTTCTTTCAATTTTACCTAGCTTCCAAAGAAGCTTGTTTTTAGTGTTCTCTTCAATCAATACAACATCACCTACCTTTAGTTCAGGATGTGTTTCCGGGTTTTTCACTGAATGAGCAGTTCGCAAATCTAATAAGTATTGTTTTTTCCATCTATACCACAGTTGTTTTAGGAGTAACTGTTGGTATTTCTTTCTTTTTAAAAGAGATGATTTTGTAGAAGCATTTTTTAGGATCTCCGAAAACGTAACAGGATATGTTGGTTGATTTTGTCCAAAGTTTAAAAAATGCATAGGGATGAGTGGTCTTGGTTCATCATTTTCTTCATACACGTAGCTCAGTGGTCTTAGATTGAGAACAGCTTCTATTTCAGTAAGTATAGTTGTCATTTCTTCTAAACTTAATAAGGCCTTCCCAAGTATTTTATGCAGGCTTTCTTTGACGGATCTCACCAGACGTTCATAAAATCCTCCCCACCATGGGGATCTCTCGATGATATTTTCCCAAATAATTCTTTCTTTGGCGATGAAATTCTGAATCATGCTTTGGGATAAGATTCTGGATAAGTTTTCAATTTCCTTTTTGCTTTTCAGGAATGTTTTGGCATTGTGTCATTGTATATTACTTTACAATTTCCTATTCTTGCGAGGAATCTTCGGATGGCAAGTAAAAACGATTTAGTAGTCATATCAGACACCAGCTCCAAGTGAAGTGCTCTGGTAACTCCCCCCGCAAGTAAATAAAACGATATAGGACTTATACAGCTCTCCGAAGTTATTGACGTAGAGAGGTCCAGCGAAATCCAAGCCGCAGACTGAAAAGGCTGGCGTTTGGTTGGTACGATCACTAGGTAAGGGTGACGTGAGCTGATCAATAGGCTTGGTTAAATATTTTCTACGAATAAAACAATTTCTTATAACCTTTTTAACTAATTGGCATCCTTTGGGGATCCAGTAATTTGATCTAACTTGTGCTAATGTACTGGCTGTTCCTCCATGCATTACTTTATTATGTTCTCTGCGTACTATCAATGTAGTCAACCAGGAATTTTTGGGTAATATCAAAGGATGCTTTTCATTACTGGACAAATTACAAAATTCTAGCCTTCCTTCTAATCTTGAGTCTATTTTCATCTAAATAAGGCATGCAATTATATAAAGGGGATTCCTTTTCTTTTTTATTATCTTTTAAAGATTTAAGTTCTTCAGAGAAGAATTTTTCTTGTTCAAATTGTATCCAAAATCTTTCAGCTTCTGATAACTCTTCACTTGTTAGGGGACCATGTAATACATTGCATTTATTCAACATCGTAATAAATTGTTTCTGCCACGTGGTAATTCTTAGTACTTTTTCTAAGTTGCTATATTTGGAGATGTCAAATAAACTTTTTCGTTCTTCTATAATACATTCATGCTGAACAATATCGTTAGATTTTTTTCTATACTCTAAATCAGGTGAATTAGGGCTATCTTCGTTCTTAGATTCGGGCCCAAATTCTGGAAGAAGTCTTAGCCATTCTGGACCTTGTGACCAAGAGGTGTCATTTAACAATCTTGAAATTTTCACTCCTCTAAATACAATGTCAGCCGTATTTTTGATGGGGAGGTCAATTTCTGAATTTCTTGAATTCGATTTTTCATGAATGGCTTAAATCTTCAGGTTGCCCTCGAACCGAAAAATATGTTATTTTCGAATCTGCCCAAAAGAAGCAAGGGATATCGAGTTTCAGAGCTTTCAAAATATTGCTGCTTAATCTAGCTGATAGCAAAGTACCCATTAATTCCAATCTTGGGAGCGTCAAAGTTTTCAAATGAGCTATTCTGGTCTTAGAAGCAACAAATGATGTTAGAATTTCTTTATTAGACGATGTCACACGGAGATAAGCTACTGTTCCATATGCCTTTGGCTGGCATCAGAAAAAAAGTGAAGTTCGAGTGTTTAAAAATTATTCACTAAAGGGTCGGAAAAGTAACAGCGTGGTATTGAGAAGTCAGTTAATTGGGGAACCTCTTCACACCAATCAGCCCAAAGGGAAATTATGTCATCAGGAAGACTTTCATCCCACTCTACGCCCAAAAGCCATACTTTTTTGCATCAAGTGCTTTATCCTGAGAGTAAAGGGTCCCAAAAATCGAATGGGATCGAAGATTCTGACTAACACTTGCAAGATAAACTATACCCAAAACTTTGTAGCGCAAATTATCATTTTCAAAGGTTTCAAAATGAGGATTTTCATCCGAAATTACTCCTTTATTTTGCCATGCTTTGTGCAAGGATTTCGAATTAGTTTGCCATTTATGTAGAGCAGTGGTTCTCAAACTTTCACTACTGGCAACCCAATTTTCAATCATAATTTTTATCGCGCCCCCCCCCTAAAAATAATAATGTATTGAATGCAATAATAATGCACTTTGACGTTAAAGCTACAATACGATCATAATTATAAACCGTACAAATTAACAAAATAAGTATTAAATTATGTATATGTTACTTTTAAGTAATATATATTTTTATTTATTAATTTTTTTTTTTACTTTTTAGTTCGATTCACTATAAAAGCATGTTTTTTAGTTTGTTTTAAAACTATAATTTATTTTATTGTTATTTTTACTATACACGATAAAAATCACAATTTCAGTGAATAATTTAATTAAGAGAAAATATACTTACCTACTTTCAAGAACTTTTCAATTTTTCTTAGAAAATTTGAGAAAAAATCCAATAAAACTAAAGAAAATGTTCCAAATGTGCGTGTCCTTAATAAAGGACATAAATCACAGACACTTTTCGCTAACAACACAGGAACGTAATTTTCCATCTAAACTGTCATATTTTGCTCACGTTTTTATAGTTTTGCTGTTGTTTGATGATCTACAAACAGCATTTTGAACTTTTTCTTCATTGTGTCTTTTTGACAAGGTGAAGTGCTACATTATGGCTTCATGGTTTTCTTACTAGAGATCTTTAGGCAGCATTTGAAAATTTCAAATCAACTCAAACGTTTCATCTCTAACGCTTTTCTGATATTTACTTTCGCTATATATCTTGATTAATATGCATTATTTCAGTAGGTTCTTCAATTGCTTGATCAGTTTCAACTTTCTTCAATAGGGATCACATATGCCCATTTCTTTCATATTCTGCTTATTTACATTTATAAACCATAATAAGTCGTACAACACAGCAATCAAAACTAAAAAATTGCTCATAGGGAAAGTGTAGCATGTTCTAAAAAATAATTGTGTAAAACCTTTTTTCATTTGCATTATATGTTTCAGAATACTCATGCTTATCAATATATCATAAAAATCTTTCACATGGAAAAAGATGAAATAGAAATATATTATATATATTTACAACTTCCCTAAAAAAAGACGGAGATAACCATAGAAGTAAGTTCGAAGGTCAGCTAAAGTAATATTTTAGGTTAAAAGAAACGCAATTAAAAAATCTCTATCGTTTGATATCGTTAAAAGAAACGTAAAAAAAAAAATCTCTAATCGTTCTCATATTGACCACAAAGCAAACGAAGTATTTTTTTAATTTGGTTGTAGGATCAAAGATGGCTAATGAGCGTTTGAAGTGGAATCTTTTATTTTTAATGATCACCAGATGATAAAAATAAATTATATCAGTGTAAATGTGTATTTTTTATTATGTCAGAAAGCATTTTGTTTTATTTCATTCCAAAAAATTATTTTTTAAACCTTTTGTTTTCAATATGCTTGCGCCCCACAGTTTGAGAAACACTGGTTTAAGTCATCTACAGTGTTGGCAAAAAGTCCTGAACACACTCATTTTTTAGCGTAATTTTTATGTTTGACTTCATTTTTCGTTGTGAAATTATCGCACTATCTTAAATACTGTTATTGATTTTAATGTATTTTTTTATGCTGACTTCAAATCTACTACTAGTTTCTTAATGACTAAAATATTTTTTGTAGTAAAGCTGCCTGAACACAATAATGTGAAATTTGTGCAGAATAAAACAATATAGAATAACATAACATGCAAAGAAAAATAACACGAAAATTGACAAATACGGTATATTTAATATATATATAAGCATTTTGAAAATTACATTGTTGTCACATGTTAGAAAATCAATATTTTATGGTCCAGCCGTTTGCTTTAATTACGGCTCTGCATCTTTTTGGCATGGAATGCATCAATTTCAAAAGAAGATCTTTCGTGATAATATGGTTGAAAGAAAATATTAAAGCTTCAATTAATTCACGTTTGTTTGAAGGTTTTTTCTTTGAAATTTCATAACCAATTTTAAACCATAAACTCTCTATCGGATTAAGGTCGGGAGACTGTCCTGGCCAGTTCATTCTATTCACAGTATGGTCTTCCAACCCTTTCTGGACTACCTTTGCACGATGGCAAGGGGCGTTATCGTCCTAAAAAATCCATGACTGATTCCCCAAAAGGTCTCTCGCAGTTGGTAGCAATTTATTTTGTAGTATATCAATGTAATCCATGGCTTTCACTGTTCCGCTAACGATGTGAAGTCTTCCAACACCATGAGAAGACATGCAACCCCATACCATCACTTTTGTTGGGTACTTTACTGTGGGCTTCAGACACTAAGGGCTGAATTCCTCATGAGTGCGTCGTCTTACATAGGCACTACTTTGGTTGCCAGAAATACAAAACTGACTCTTGTCACTAAATATTACCTTTTCCAGTCTTTAATAGTCCATAATGAATAATCCCTTGCCCACGTCAATCGCCTCTTGCGTTGAAATTCAGTCAGTAATGGTTTTGGGCGCGCTTTACAGCCACGTAACCCAATTTCCAGGAGTCTTCCTCTAACAGTTCTTGGGCACACACCCACATTTGATGTCAAAGTCCACTGTTTCAAAATTTGCGAGGAATTAAGATTTCTGTTTGAAATAAATAACCTGTCTTCACGTAAAGATATTTTTCTTGGTCGTCCTGATCGTCCCCTTTCCCTAATAAAATTTGTTTCAGAAAATCTTTTCAAAGTTCTCACAACAGTAGAAAGGCCACATGGTACTTTAGCAGCAATTTGGCGCATAGGATAACCTTTTTCCTTCAAATGTATTATTTTGTACCTTTTATTCTCAGGCAGATATGAAAATTTAGCCATAATTCCAATATTTTCCACAAACGCACTTCAAATTGCTTTCAATACACTATTTTCCACATCACACAACTGCATTCAATACAATAAACCACGTTTCACCTTTTTCTTTCAACCCTTTATCGCTACTGCTATCTGATTGGTTGAAATAATGGAGCATTTCATTGGTGGAAAACACACTCACTCATTCTTACAGTGATCTTATGCTAGCTTGTCAAGGGGTTTTCAACATATATCAATGAAACTATTTACTTTAGATGAAATCTACAAACAGATTTGAAATCAGCATGAAAAAATACATTAAAAGCAATAACAATATTTAAGATAGTGCGATAATTTCATAACGAAAAATGAAGTCAAACATAAAAATTACGCAAAAAATGAGTGTGTTCAGGACTTTTTGCCACCACTGTAGCTGTTTGACAGTGCTCCCTTGCGAGAGAGAATTCATGTCGTTATAATAGAACGAAAACTCACTTTATCGCATGAAATATAATTATTTAATATCGCATTAGGGACAGTTTATTAACGACTCTTTAATGTGGCATGGTTTTAAAATAAACTTATTTCATTTTAAATTAATTTTATTTAAGATAGAGGCGCTAAATGTCACTTTACAAAAAAAAAATTAAAGAACATCAAATATGCATTACATAACATAAATTGGGATCACCCTATGTCAATTATTGCCAAGATTTCAAGACATTAAAAGAATAAAGATTAGCTTAAATCTCAATTTTGCTTATACATATTTCATTTTACAATAAACTACAACAGTTAGCAAAGTTAACAAATGAAAAATCAAAGAACGAAAGATTTCTTAAGCGTTCCAGTATAAAGGTAAGTAATAAAATTAATGTTATAATTAAAGCTTTAAAAAACAAATGAATTCTCATAGTGAAAATGTATTGGTGATTTCTTTCTAATTCCATAGAGAAATAAACGCATTCGAAATAAATTTCATGTGAAATGTAAAAAATATAATCTAACTCTGCCAATTTATCAAAAACTTTCTTAAATTAAAACGTCAGATTTGTTTTTAAGAATTATAAAAACTACACTGCCAAAATTTTTTGGTAAACAAGAATGTCCTACTTAAGATCAATTCAAAATATAAAATATCTTACCAATTATAGTACGAGATATGATTCAAAAGTTCCCATACTGACCCTATAATGGGAAAAAAATTTACAGTAGAGTTAAGGTATTGGACCGTGGCTGGCTTGTCATGAATTCGAGCCCAGTAAGGACCCACTGTAAAGAACAATTTCAATTATAAAATTCTGCGAGCTGCATCTACCCGATGCTCGGCGTTGGAGGAAGAAATTCAGTCTCGAGCCAGTCAATTAAAGTAACTTAGTTTATTCAGAACTACCGAGTCAGAGTGAGCACGTGATTGCTTCACCCTTTTTATATACAGAACATAATGACGTCACACAACCTCTTCACAGTTACAAAAACGTGGCGCCATGCAGTCACTCATTCACACAAATCATTTTTATTCACAACATACTCCCCCCTTTGAGACTTGGGGAGAGTCTTAAACCTATAACAGTTATAATTCAAAAGATCAAGTCGCTTCGGTTCTTTAACCAGTCTTCCAGAAGAAGTATATTTTTTTTACAATTGCATCATTAGTATTCAAGACCTTTTCAGGTTTAGTACTTTTAACAGAAATTGATTCCTCTTTCAACTCCTTATCGCTATTAGCAATCGCTTGTACTTCCAAAGGGAAGATACGTTGCACGGGGCGTATTACTGTTCCATGTTGAGTTTTTAGCCGAACTGTTCGAATTTCCCCATCTCGACCAGGGATTAATTCTATAATCTTAGCTATAGGCCAAGACAAACGTTTCTTATTGTCGTTTCCAATTAAGACCATTTCCCCAATTCGGGGTTCCCGCACCCGATTATCATTGTTTTTGTATTAGCTCACTTAGATATTCTTTCCTGAAACGTTGTCTTAAATCACTTAAAAGTTTAATTCTATATTTCATTCTTTTTCTTAAGTCTCTCGAATTCAATTCGTCAATATCGGTAGTATCGGAACAGCGATTCTCTATTAAAAACATTGCTGGAGTAAGAGGGATTAATTCCTGTGGATTTTCAGATATATAAGTTAAAGGTCTATTATTGATTAAAAATTCGCAATCACAAATCACTGTAGACAATTCTTCATAGGACAATATTGATTTTCCAAGAGAACGTCTCAATAGTTCCTTGATAATGCGAACCAACCTTTCCCACCAGCCTCCCCACCATGCGGCGGTGGGTGGTATAAATTTCCAAACTATTTTTTGAGTTGATGTTTCTCTCGATATTTTATGCCAATCCAATTTCGCAAGGTCATTGAAAGCACCTCGGAAATTAGTACCGTTATCACAGTAAATTATCCTGGGCCTCCCGCGCCTGGCAATGAAACGCCTAAGGGCTAGCAAAAAGGCATCGGAAGATAAAGCGTTTACTAATTCAAGATGTAGTGCGCGATAGACGGCGCAAGTAAATAATGTAATCCATACCTTTTCGCCAGTTTTTAAAAACAGAGAGAGAGAGAGAGAGAGAGAGGTCCAGCTAAGTCAATTCCTACAACTTCAAATATCGCGCAATCATTCACACGGTCTGGTGGTAAAGGTGATGGTCCGCTTGACAATGATTTCACTTTAAAACGAGCACAAATAAAACATTCATTCAAAATACTCTTAATAGTTTTTCTAGCTCTGATAATCCACAACCTTTCTCTAATTAATGATTGCATTATTTGGATTCCTGCATGACAGTTCTTTTTGTGTATAGATCTAATCAAAAGTTTTGTAAATTCACATTTATCAGGTAACAATATAGGATACAAAAAGAACTTTCATCATTTCGTTCAGTTATTTTAGATTTTACTCTTAAAATATTATCATTATCAATAAAAGTAACAAATTTTAAAGATTCAACATCAGGTAAATAATATGTTTGACTTAAACGAATCAATTGTTTCTCAGAATTTTCAATTTCAGCAACAGAAAGTTCATGTTCCTTACATTTGTTATAGTCTTTGCGACAATTATTTACAAATCTTAAAATCCATGCAAATACTCTTATAATTTTATCATAATCAGACACATTACATATAAGCAAGGGGGGTGCATCGTTTGCTAGATCAACATTCGCATTTTTAGTTTTCTTTCTCTCTACGTTAACTTCTTGAGGCTCGCAACTGATTTCACCATCTGGCCAATATTCCGAATTTTGTTTCAACCAGGAAGGCCCCTCCCACCATTTAGAATTAAGCATTAGTCGTGGAGAACAACCACGAGTTAGTAAATCCGCGATATTCATGTTTCCTGGAACATACTTCCATGACTAAATTTGAGTTAGTTGTCTAATTTCCTTTACCCTATTAGCTACAAAAACTTACCAATTTCCATATTCTTTAATCCACCAAAGTGCTGTTGTGGAATCGGACCAAAGAGTAACTTTCAAGTCCGGCATATTAAGCGCTTTCAAAATAGAATTTACAAGTCGAGCACCTACACAACAAGCCATTAGCTCTAGACGCGGTATACTCAAAAGTTTGAGAGGAGCTACTCTAGACTTCGCTCTAACGAGAATTACGCTAACTCTAGAATCAACTATTGATCGAGCAAAGACGCATCCCGCATATGACCCCTTGCTTGCATCAACAAATACATGTAATTCAGTAAAAATATCAATTTTCATACAACGTGGTACAGTTACATCTTTCAAAATTTGAATTTCATTAAACCATTTCATAAATTTGTTTACAATATTCTGAGGTAGTTCCTGATCCCATGCCTTTTTCATTTTCCATATTTCCTACAATAGTAATTTTGGGAGCAATGTAGACGGCGCCAACATTCCAATGGGATCGAAAACTTTTTGCACCGTAGACAAAACTAATCGTTTCGTTATTTTCACTTCGCACGTTAATGAGTCGAAATTCGTGCAACATTTCAAAACATCATTATCCAAGTCCCAGATGATACCCAAAATAAAAGTTTCGCCTGAGTGTTTATCAACACTTTTACTCGCCACATTCTCTCAAAAATACGTAAATTAAAACATCCTTCCGACATAATTAATTTAGTCTTCTCAATAAATATCTCTATTTCATCAGCACTAAAAACACCAGTTACACAATTATCAACATTTATTAAAAGGCGTAAACCTTATCGAACTGATACCTGACATTTTAGATCGTTTTAGAATTTATCCAGTCGGAATTGTAGCCGATATTGAAAAGGCGTTTTTGATGCTATCTGTTGCACCGAAAGATAGAGATTATCTCAGATTTTAACTTTAGTGCAACTTCCTTACATTCGGAATTACAGTTTTCCAAAAGATGCATAATAGATGCATTCAATAAGTAAGGGCTTGAAGACACCCCAAACACAACTCGACAATGCCTGTACACTAATTGTTTTTCATTGCATGGGAAAAAAAATCTGAGATAATCTCTATCTTTCGGTGCATCAAAAACGCCTTTTCAATATCGGCTACAATTCCGACTGGATAAATTCTAAAACGATCTAAAATGTCAGGTATCAGTTCGATAAGGTTTACGCCTTTATATAAACAGTCGTTCAAAGATGGTTTCCCTTTTTCACGGGCCGAAGCATCGAATACGGGTCGTATTTTTGTAGTCGCACTATCTAATTTAATCACGGGTCTATGCGGTAAATAATGGCATTCATTGTTCAATTCTACTTCCGGCACACGTTCAATGATATTTAAATCTTCCCATTGCCTAAACACACTTTTATAATCCTCAAAAAATTTACCGTTTCGTAATTTATTCATCATCCGTAGATGTCTTTTCCATGTTAGTTCTTTGTTACTGGGCAAATTTTCAGAGTTACATTTCCATGGGAGTTTAACTTCATATCTTCCATCGCGAAGAATTTTCAATTTATTCTTAAAATCGGTAAATTCAAAATTTTCTTTCGTATTCTCATTAAGTAAGGGATCCGTTATTCCTAAAACATCAAGTTCCCTTAATTCTTTAACGCTAACACATTCCTAACATGCAAAGACGATGTCGTTAACATAACGTTTTTATCGTTCGAACATACTTTTCCAATTACCGTCCATCCTAGTTTAGTTTCAATAGCTGTTAAACCCGAATCAAATTCAATTAAATTCCCAGTCAATAATTTTTCTATATTATCAGCCCCAATCAAAAGCCCAATTTCCGTTTCTTTACAATTTAAATCCGATAAAATAATTTCTTTATTTTTTAACTCATTTAAAATACGCTTATCCTCAATCTTAGAAATAAATCCACATATTTTCTTTTCGGATAGCACTTCAAAACAACATGTATAAGAGTTTTTCATATCACTGACCTCAATAGAATATACGCTGTGATGTTTCGGTTTAGTTTCGTTGCCCCCGAATAGAGAATGAATTATAGTTTCCTCTCTAAGTGGAGTGGCCTTCAAAATACTAGTAACACACTTTCACTAATGTAGCTATTTTCACAAGCGGTATCAATCAGAACTCTAACTTTCCTTTCCTGATCTTTAATGCGAATGAAAACGCAGAGTTTGAAAGTAAATACTTTGGTTTCTGTTGCAGTTACTTGATAGAGAGTTCTCAGTTTTTATGGAACACAATTTTTGATCATAATTCTTATTTAATTTTGGACACATAATTTCAAAATGAGAATAATTACATTTAGAACAATTAATATCATTTTTAATATCACAATTTTTAACAACTAACAAATCTTCACGACCGAATCTCTCTTTTAATTGATCGATGGCTTTAGGATAATTTTCCGCCGTTGCAGGGAAACTCAACACTAATCGTTCTGCTTTCGATTTCGGTTCCACGGATTGCAATAAATATTGCATTTTGTCTTCTTCCGCAATGCTTTTATCATTGTGAATTTTCTGAAACTGACTCCAGAAGGCCAAAAAGTCTTTAGCTTCACCGCTGAACTTCTTCAGTTCGATTTTCGGTAATTTAAAGCTTCTCTTTTCAGTTTCGATAGGAACAACGGTTTCTCGTATTTTCAAATCTACTCGAGTACACATTTCGATGTAGCGGTCACGGTAGTTTTCTGCATCTTCCATATCATCTAAATATTCTTGCACGGCATCTTCTGTATCCAAGAGTTGTTCAGAAATTTGACTCTGACAAGTGTCGAGTCTCTGAAAGTTATCAATAAATTGAGTTTTCAGAATCGAAAGTTGATTCATATCGATGTTTTCTTTTATGAGTTCGATTTCAATCTTTTTCAGACTGAGAGAAAATGCTGTTCTCAGGCCTTTTCTTGCCGCTTTCAAAGCATTCACTTCCATTTTATAGTTCAAAAAAAGTTCAATAGTTCAAAAATTTAAATTCGGTTTCAGTTTCGCTTCCAACCAACAACCAGTCCCGCCGAGGGTACCAAAAACTTATGTAAAGAACAATTTCAATTATAAAATTCTGCGAGCTGCATCTACCCGATGCTCGGCGTTGGAGGAAGAAATTCAGTCTCGAGCCAGTCAATTAAAGTAACTTAGTTTATTCAGAACTACCGAGTCAGAGTGAGCACGTGATTGCTTCACCCTTTTTATATACAGAACATAATGACGTCACACAACCTCTTCACAGTTACAAAAACGTGGCGCCATGCAGCCACTCATTCACACAAATCATTTTTATTCACAACACCCACCGTGTAGGAGCGAGATGCTCGTTAAATCTGTCGAGAGTTCAAACACCCTCCCGTTGGTGTAGTAGCTTGGAGATGGGTGCTGTTAACGCCGCCTTTACCATTTGTAATTTATTGTCAATTTGGCGAGTGCCAAGGCGCCCGTCATTTGGGTTATAAAAAATGTTTTCGAGTGAAACTCCAGTTGTAGTTCAGGTTGCGAGCAGAGCAGACGTTAAGTCTCAATTTCATTAAAGTTTTTAAAGGAATACAGCTCATTGTTTTTATTGAGTTGAATTTATCTGTGCCCCTCCATGATTTGATCCAGTCGACCGGACAATAATTAGTTTAATAATTTCGAATCAGAAAAGTTCAGTGTAATGGAATTAACTAGTTTGAATAGATTACGAGGGGCATTGAAGGCAAAAATTACAAGGTTGGATCAGTTCGAAACTCCTTCATGTTTGGAACTGAGACTTCAATTAAATGATGTCTCGGCTCGAGAAATAAAATATAATTGCTCAGAAAGGACTATTACAGCCTTTCATCCTATGTGGATCTAATAGAGGTTGACCGGCAGTTGGAACTTTTGGAAAATCGTCTTTACAAGACAGAGGTAAGATTTAATTTCTTACTCTCTACACTTGATAATACAAATGTTTCAATGGCGGAAGTTATTCGAAAAGAAAATAATGTTCTGTCCGGAAACGAAAGTATACAAACTAGTATAAAATTACCAGAAATCCCTTTACCACAATTTTGTAGTTTGTACGAAGAATGAAGCACATTTAAAGATCAATTTGATAATTTAATTTCTTGCCGCGTTGGGTGGTTAGGCATTCTTCACTACAACACGGTTGAATTAAATAACAATAACATTTATTAACTTTAAAGATTAAATGAGCAATTAAGAGGTAAGCTTTTAAGAACTACAACACATGGAATCAGGCACGCTACAATAATAACAGATCAATTCAGTTCAGTTTTGGAGTCGTTATGTTGAGCTGTAAGGTCGCTGCATACTCCCCTTCCAGTGTCAACGATACCTAGTTGGAAGATGAACTTTGCGACCAGAACGTGTAGATGGCTGGGTAGGCGTTGAAGCTGTTGCATTAGGTTCCACAGTAGCAGGTGTTTCATTCTTGATTTGAGGTAGTTGAAAGTCCTCAGTGTTAAGAAAGAAGGCAGGTTTGCATCTATCAATAGATACAGATACCCGTTTACCATTGATGTCAAGGAAAAACACCTTATCCTTCCTTTGTAAGACTTTGAAAGGGCCATCATAGGGTTGTTGAAGTGGACGACGTAACATGTCTCGGCGAAGAAAAAAACATGTGTTGCTTCCAACAGTCCTGAATGGATAAAAACTGGACGTTTGCCATGGTGTTTTGGTGGTTTAGGGTGGAGTGATTGCATGTGAGACTTAAGTTTCGAAACAAAATTCACAACATCATCGTCTGGCTTGAAGAGTCAAACATCTCCCCTAGCAGTCGAATAGTGGTCCCAAAAACTAATTCAGCTGGGGTACACAGAATATCTTCTTTAAGAGAAGCTCGTAGACCTAGTAAGATGATAGGGAGTACTTCTGTCCAACGCTCAGTAGCATGGCATTTGATTGCACTTTTCAATGGGCGGTGCAATTCTTCGATCATCCCATTAGCTTGAGGGTGGTATCCAGTTGTACGACACTTCTGAACACCAAGTAGTTTGCTAAGAGCTTTGAAGAGCGAGGACTCAAACTGCCTGCCCCTGTCGGTTGTGAGAATTGCAGGAGTTCCAAAGCGAGACACCCAAGAGGAAAAGAAGGCCTCAGCCATAGTCTCAGCAGTTATGTCTTTGAGAGGTTGGGCCTCTGGCCATTTTGAAAAACGGTCAATCATTGTCAGGCAATAGGTGTAGCCATTTGATGGAGGTAGAGGTCCAATGAGATCCAGATGAACATGATCAAAACGTTGGGAAGGTTCTTGAAATGATGAAAGAGGTGATCTAGTATGACGATGAATTTTGGATTTTTGGCAAGCTAGGCAGTGTCTTGCCCACTTAGCTACATCTGATGAGATTGATGGCCAAACAAAACGCTGCTTCATCAAATGTACTGATCGACGTATGCCAGGATGGGATAAATTATGCATAGCAGAGAAAACATCTTGGCGATGCTGTTTTGGGATGTAGGGTCTGGCTGTGCCCGTTGATAGATCACACATAATTTCAGTAGACGAATTGGGAAAAGTTACCTTTTGAGTTCCAAGGAAGTTCCAGATGCTATTAGGGTGTGAAGCTCCTGATCAGTCTGTTGTGTCTCAGCAATACAGTCATAGTCAATTTGACTTGGGAAGGTGATTGCAGAAACACGAGAGAGAACATCAGCAGCAATATTGTCAGATCCTGGAATGTGTACAATATTTGTGGTGAACTGAGAGATGAAATCCAGCTGACGGATCTGCCGTGGAGAACACTTGTCACTTTTTTGCCTAAAAGCATAAGTGAGGGGCTTGTGGTCAGTAAACACTGTGAAATCTCTAGCTTCCAGCATATACCGAAAGTGTCGGATAGCCGAGTAGATAGCAAGGAGTTCCGGTCGTAGGCACTGTAAGACTTTTCAGATGAAGTAAGTTTTCTGGAAAAGAAAGCCAATGGCTGTAGCTCAGAGTCCACAACTTGGTGAAGTGCACCTCCTATGGCATAATCAGAGGTGTCCACATGAAGAGCAAGCGGGGCAGAAGGTGAAGGATGAGCAAGAAGTGCAGCATCAGCAAGAGCTTGTTTACACCTCTGAAATGCTGTAATTGCCTCAGAAAACCAGTTTAAAGGCTTTGTGAGTCCTTCTTACCTTTAGAACCTTTTAAAAATTCACTTAAAAGATACTGTTGTTCAGCTGCTTTGGGCAAGAAACGTCTATAAAAATTTAACAGTCCTAAAATTTTCTCAGAGAGCCAACAGTCTCTGGTTGTTTGTAATCAAGAACTGCTTGAACTTTGTCAGGCAATGGCTTAATGCCATCAGGAGTGATAAGGTGGCCAAGGAAAATGAGT
The DNA here is from genome assembly GCA_019973935.1 of Trichonephila clavipes. Lineage (NCBI taxonomy): Eukaryota > Metazoa > Arthropoda > Arachnida > Araneae > Nephilidae > Trichonephila > Trichonephila clavipes. The sequence goes on along the minus strand of BMAU01019020.1, from coordinate 217,161 downwards.
TCAGTCACACCAAATACACATTTAGAGATATTTAGTTTTAAACCATATGAGCTCAGTCTTTGGAATATAGTTCTTAAGTGAGAACGATGCTCCTCAGCATTTTCTGAGTAACACAAAATATCATCCAAGTAGACAAAACAAAAAGGAAGTCCTCTTAGTACTTCATGCATGAATCGCATAAAGGTTTGTGGTGCATTCACAAGGCCGAAACACAAATGGGTATATTCGTAAAGACCCCATGGAGTTGTTACAGCTGTCTTAGGAATATCACACTCAGCTATAGGGATTTGGTGGAATGCCTTAAAATGTCTATTTTGGAAAATATCTTCTTGCCATGTAGTGCATGAGCAAAGTCATTCAAATAAGGCATGGGATAGCTGTCGAACTCAGTAACAGAATTCAGCTGCCTGTAATCCCCAACAGGTCTAACTGTAGAGTCAGATTTGGGCACAACATGAAGAGGAGAACTCCGGGGACTTTTGGAAGGTCTAATAATGCCTTGAGCAAGAAGAAATTCAAATTCTACCTTCACTGCATCATACAGTTTAGGTGTAGCCTTCTAGGCCTGGCAGTGACTGGTGGGCCAGTAGTAATAATATGGTGGACTGTGCCATGTGATGCTGATTTGGAAATTAAAGAAGGGTTGCTGAGGTCTGGATATTCCGATAAGATGTTTTTAAAACTAATGTTTGCATCTACAGTGAGGATTGAGGGCTGTACAATATTTGAAAAAACACAAGAAGTGAAAAGAGAAGTTTCCACATCCACCAACCTTTTTTCTTAAGGTCGATTAAAAGGTTGAAGTGCTTTAGAAAATCAGCACCAATTATAGGAGATGATACATCAGCAATTATGAAAGTCCAGATAAAAGGTCGCCTCAGACCCAGGTTCAGTTCTTTACGGACCATACCATAGGCTGGAATTTTGGTATTATTAGCAGCAAATAAGGAGAAGTTAGACTGAGGTGATTTATTCATAGTTGGAGAAGGTGGGATGACACAGATTTCACTTCCAGAGTCTATGAGGAATTTCTGGCCAGACTTGCGGTCTAATAAAAATAACCGGCTGGTATGTTTTGAGGGCTCTGCCATTCCAGCTATGACAGAGCTTACTCGTTTTTTTGCACAAATGCACAAGGTGAAACACAGTTGCGGGCCTGCTCTTTATAACGGCGATGATAGTAGCAGATGCCACTTCCTCTATTGACACTCCTAGAGCGTGAATGTGATCTCCGGCGGTCAGAACTATATCGTTGGTGGCGAGAGGAATTGCGCTCTCTTGTCAGTTCAGCAACTTGTAGAGACAGCTCTTGGATCTGCCTGGCGAGAGAGTCCATGGTTGGCTGAACACTGCATGAAGATGACTGGGATGGTGGAGGAACAGTTGTGGCAGCACAGATAGTTGAGGATGAACCAACAACATCAGAAACCTTATCGGCGATGATAGCCAGTTTATCCAAAGGCTCCGAGGATGCAGACAAAACAGTCTGGATATGTGGTGGCATTCTTTGAAGCCACAAACTTTGCAGAAAGTCATCCTGGAGTTGGCCATTAGACAGCTCTTTCATTTTTCGCAACAGGTGGCTGGGCTTCTCATCTCCTAGCTGAAGGTCAGTAAGCAGTTTCTTAATTTTTTGAGTCTCCGAGTCGCTAAATTGGGTGATGAGCCGCTGCGAGAGAGTGTGATATTTGTCACTGTTCGGAGGGCTTAACACAATGTCCGACACGTAGGAGAGAGTTTCAGCATCCAGGTTCGCAACCAAAGCAGAATACTTAGTATCATCACTGGAGATACCACTGAATGTGAATGCATGGTCGCATTGCGCAATCCATAGACGAACGTTGGATTTCCAAAACGGCGTAAGCCGCAACGCAATACGAGCGACTTCAACGGTTTCACTAGTCATATTGTTGAATAAGCAGGAAGCGAAACGAATCTCCGAGCAGATGCTTCAAGTGGCCTTGAGGAGAAGGAGAAAAAAAAATCTTTCGCTACGTACTGATCATCCGTAGTAGAAGAATTTGTATTGCATTCGCCAGCAGAACAGAATAGCTTACGTGTTTTTAAGTCCAAAAGGGGTCACCACTGCCGCGTTGGGTGGTTAGGCATTCTTCACTACAACACGGTTGAATTAAATAACAATAACATTTATTAACTTTAAAGATTAAATGAGCAATTAAGAGGTAAGCTTTTAAGAACTACAACACATGGAATCAGGCACGCTACAATAATAACAGATCAATTCAGTTCAGTTTTGGAGTCGTTATGTTGAGCTGTAAGGTCGCTGCATTCTAATAACGAAAAACTAACAAATTCGCAGAAACTCTATTATTTACGCTCCGCTCTTAGAGGTCATGCAAAGCAAATCGAATGCTGCGATGACACATTTGAAGCATTGCTTGAAGCTTTATGATAAGAAGATATATGAAAAAAAAATCGATTCTTAAAGAGTATATAAACTCCAAATACTTATTTCTGATAATTTGAAATATAATGTATGGGGGGATACAGAATTAGCGGATAAAATACATTTGATATGAGCAATAATTGTCAGATAAAACAAATTTGTTACACCAAGTTTGAAAAATATAACATTAATCTAACAACAAATTTGAAGCCGTAATTAAATCTCCCTTTTTCTGTGAGGAATGCCCCCTTCCTCACCATGGCAGCGCCTCCTGTTGGTTTCGGGTATTTATAACATTCGAAATCTCTTGTCGTTTTACGACATTAGCACTACTTTGCGATTTCTATTATTATTGGGACTCTTCTACAGTAATCTGCACAATGTGTATACACGCATTAAGTAATTTTAAAATGGATTCGTACCACTACTTTAATCAGAAACATAACAGACGCGCATGCCGCCAACACAATAAGAATGTACCTTTAACAAATATTACTTCTAGCCCCGAGCTAAAAGTTACAAGATTCGAGTTATATAATTATTCATAAGGTAAAAACTGGAATTAAATACTAAAGAAAAGAAGTGTATTTTTAAAAGTAGTACAAAAATATATGCCACAAAATAAATTCCTTTTGCTGGTTTTAACGTTGCCATATGCATTAGGTCAGTATATTACTGAACGAATAAGTCTTTAGTCATGGTATTGATCATCTCACAGCTTGAAGTGTCGTCACAAGAGTCAGTCAACTCAATTCAGTTCTGTTCTCCTTCGATATCAGTTTGAATAAATCTTACGTAATTTGAAACGGAAAAAATTGTCCAAAATTTTTAATATTTTCAAGGTACAAAAATGCAAAAAAATTGTTTTTGTGCTTTTTTTAATTTGAGAAAAGTAAAATTTACGGCATTTCGTAAGTAATAATCTTAAAATTTCGAACCAAACAAAGGTGCAAGGTTCTGAAAGTTCCAATACATTTTAGGGGGTTTACGTGCTTCTCATGTGTATTGAATTTCCATATCTTAATCTTACTTTATAAAATTATATTTATAAAAAAATAAAAGTATATACATATTGTTCCATCGATTAATAAAATTAAGCGAAATAAAAAAAAACATTGCTAAATCAAAAGAAGTCACTATAAATGCTTTGTGCACAAACAAGTTGTGTTATACATGGATGGGACTACTTTACATGGATTTTCTACTTTTGGCTATTATCACGGCATTTGCCAACGTTTTGTGATTTAGCAATACTGGCCCACTTTATTACATGTAGTTATCCATTTAAATGCTGAATTATTTAGTTTTACGAGCATTAAGAGTAAAGGCAGAAATAATTTGTAAATATCAATCTTTAATAAGCAATGTAGAAAATCGCCATTTTTCTGAGAGAAGTACGTCTAGTTTCTTTTTGGTCGTCTAAGTTTCAACGGTATTAATTACCAAGATGTTTAAATTCTATTCACAGTTAAATACGTTAAAAGGGCATTCGACAAAATGTGGCACGATGGCCTCACGTACAAATTAATTTAAATTGCAGTTCCCTGATTACTTAATTAAAATCATTCATAATTTTTTACACAATAGAACTTTTAGAGTTCGTGTAAATAATTCATATTCTAACACGGGATCTTGCCTCTCTGGGGTCCCTCAGGGATCTGTCCTTTCTCCGTACTTGTACAACATTTACACACACGATTTTCCACAGCACTCCACCGTCAGTACTTGCCTGTTTGCGGATGATTCCGCAGTCCTCTCGCAAGGTGTCCAGCTGAAGTACACTATTAAAACTGTTCAACACTTTTTAGATAAACTTGAAACGTGGCTTACACATTGGAGAACTGCAATTAACGTCAAAAATCACAAGCAATTGTTTTCAGGAAATGGGGGGTCATCGACCCGCCTTTCCAACTTACACTTTTTGATGACAACATCCAGTGGGTTTCGGTGGTGAAATATCTGGGTCTACACATAGATAGCCGCTTAACGTTCAAAAAGCACATTGACTATCTATCTGAGAAATTCTGGGGTAGAATTTCTTTAGCCGTCTCCCTCATTGGGAGGAGGTCTCCTCTATCCCTGGAAAATAAAGTTATTTTATACAAGCAGATTCTGCGCCCAGTTATCACTTATGGTTCACCCGTATGGGGAGCCGCAGCCACCACCCACATGAAAAAGATTCAAGTAATGCAAAACAAGATACTCCGCGTCATGACGAACGCACCTTGGTACGTCCGAAATGACGTGATACACAACGATCTACAAATGGAGCCGATTTCTAATTACATCACTTAACTCTCTAGAAATGTCTTTAAATCTATCGAATATCATGACAATCCAATTATCAAAGAACAAACACTGTTTACGTATCCTCATCCTAAAATTAAATATTCATACTCTTCGACGAAGTGGAGAAACCCGCTCCGCCCCCCATAACTCAACAAAAAACACTCTTTTCACACTCTTAACAATACGATTTAGCTGCACTGCACTGCACTACGTCTTTTACTCTGGGTTCTTGGGTGATTTCTCACATTCTTGATTCACAGCCATCGGCCATCCCGTCTTCCTTCCTGCGTTCTTCTTCTCGCCCCGCCGGCGCTCTGCTTCGATAGATCATTTTGTGCTTTGGGTTACGTCCTCCCTCCCCGTTTTGTCGTGGGAGTTTTCTTGATTAGATCCATCCTCACATCATGGTTTATCTTTTTCTTCCATCCTTCTGGGAATAGGCGCCTTCGGCGCCCGCGTTCATCTAAGTTTAGTTTAGTTCTATTCACAGTTAAATAATTTAGAAAACTAAATAATTAAGCAAAAATTTACTAATTGTAGATTACATTTCTAGTTGTTAAGTCACGTGAAAATTATCAAACTATGCGCTTTTTTAAAATCACGGTTCCGAAAATAGTCGGGTACCTTAAATATCTATGAACATGGTTAATAACTAACTGCTCAACTTGTATTGGATTCCAAGTAGTCGTCATTGAAACGGGTCTGATACTTTGTCTCAATTATATTCTTCGTTGAAAATGCAGATTCACACAGGTAAGTAGAGTGTAAAAACGATGTTAAATGAAATACAGTTTTTTTTTTAAATTAGGATACTTTACTTCATCCATCATTTTCCAGAAGTTACTCTTTTAAAATTACATCATTTTGAGGGAGAAAAGCTTCATTTTCCTCAAGAGATAAAGAGAATATTTAACATATTTTCAGTTATATTTTCCACATCAACGCTGTCAAATGGGTAACAGATGAGTGTAACTATCAGAGCTCTAGTGTAATATAAACTCTTGAAAACCAACTCTCAAATTCAGAGTGCAGTTTTATTATTGTATCATAATATTTCTTTTTGACTTGTTTTTGAAAGTGTTGATAAATCCAATCAATTCTGCTATTGTTTGGTTTTTCCCTCTTACAATTTTAAATTCAATTCATTAAGTGTTATATCAAAAACAAAATCTATAAATGCATCAACTAAACATAATCAGTGAGTTCACCGTAAGCATCACCTTTTGATTCTAAAAACTTTTGCTCCAGCCGTAGGTCCCTGAATCATTGCAAAAAAAATACTCCGACTCTTAACCAACGAATATCTGCATTATATAACAATTCCAAGTAATCAGATTTTCTTTCTTTGAGTTGGGATGGAAACATTCTTCTCAGAAGACTTCTCCCTCGAACTGAATTTCCACTTATCATTCAGATTGCCATGACCCGAAGCATATTTAGAATGTTACAATAGAACGCCTGTTGGTAAAGAATGCAATTATAAGAAAGGAAATTTGGTGAGTCATCGTCTCTAATACACATAGCCAGAAACCCATTGACTGTGCCTGTTGTTGAGGGGGCCCATCAGTTGTCATTGATACAGCTTTATAAATCGGAATTCTTTTCTCCTCTGTTTTTTGAAAGAATAGTAAACATTTTCACCTCGTGTTTTCCTCTTTCGAAATAATCTTGTTAATAATTCTTTTACTCTCAAATTCTTAAAATATTTTCTCATATAAATGCAAAGTAGAGAAATATCAACCATTTCCGTCGAATAGTTAAACTGCAAGGAAAAGCACAAATGCAGTAATATCTTCGGTCAGCTAATCAGCCAGATCAGAATTCATGATTTCTATACGGCGCGTGACAGCTTTACGCGAAAGTTGTACGACTTTATTTGCGGAAATAATTTCATTTTTATTTTTGAATGAATCAAATAACTAATCTTTTCCAGAAACGCTTTTTTTTTTATCATTTCTCCATCTTCTAAAGGACCATTATGTTTTGCTGAAATATAACTCAAATGATAAAACGCCACTGTTGAAGCTTTAGATATAGTATTGGGTTTAATAAAATTTGATTGTGCGTGTATGTTGTCGGATTAATTGTGATTTAAATTATTTTAATTTTATTCACGCAATTCATTTTTTAACGGAATATTAATACTTTGATGCATACTTTTGAAATGCTTTTCAACATTTCCTTATTTTGGAAGTGCGACACTTGGATATCGCACACACATTCTGCATTCACCTTGTTACAGAAAATCTGACACTTGTTTTCGACATTATGCGCATCTTTAAAAATATGACAGATTGCAAATATTATACTTATTTTAATACAAAAACACAAGTAGCATAAAATCTTCAAGTTGATTGTTTGAACAACTATGAGAGCGATTGCTGGACCGTGGAGTGTAGACGTTTTCAATGCATTGAACATACGTGAACCGACGAATCTCTAACCGATATATGTATTTAACACGTTCACTGCAGGTTGCCGCGCCTTCGCGGTACGCAAAATCAACTCCAGAATCTAATCCCACTACAATCTACAGAAAGAGTGAGCTGTGGGGTGATGTTTCAGAAGCCAATCCCGTGTTATGGCGGAATGAGCAGATCATCGTTTATTTTCCCCTCAGTAACTGGAGATACACAGACAGCGCCGTCTGGCGCACGGTTTTTGCGACAAGCATGAACAATTTGAAATATAATTTATGGGGGGATATATATATATATATTACAAAATTAGCGGATAAAATAATTTCGATATGAGCAATAATCGTCAGATAAAACTAATTTGTTACACCCTGTTCGAAAAAAATAGCATTAATCAAACGACAAGCTTGGGACCGTAATCAAATCGCCTTCTTTCTGTAAGGAATCCCCCTCCCGTTCCTCACGATGTCAGCGCCCCCTGTTGGTTTCGGGTAATTATAACATTAGCAATTCCTTGAGATTTCTATTATTATTGGGGCTCTGCTACAGTAACCTGCACGATGTTTAAATGCATTAAGTAATTATAAAAACGAGCCTCCAGCACAACAAGGATGTACCTTACTTCCAGCAATAAGCTAAAAGTTACGAGACTCAAGATGTTGTAGGGTTCACTGAGCGCCTGATCTCCGAAGAGTTCTAAATCTCCAAGTGTCATCACAACTGTCAGTCAACTCAATTCAGTTCTGTTCTCCTTCGATATCATTTTGAATAAATCTTACGTAATTTGAAACGGAAAAAAATTGTCCAAACTTTTTATTATCTTCAAGGTATAAAAAGGTAAAAAAATTATTTTTGTGTGTTTTTTAAGTTGAGAAAAGTAAAATTTACGGCATTTTGTGAGTAATAATCTTAAAATTTCGAACCAAGCAAAGGTGCCAGGTTCTGAAAAGTCTAATACGTTTTAGGGGGTTTACGTGCTTCTCAAGTGTATTGAATTTTCATCTAAATCTTAATTTATAGAATTATATTCATAAAAATAGAAATAAAAGTATTTACACATTGTTCCATCCACCAATGGAATTAAGCAAAATAAAAAAAAAAAACATTGCTAAATCAAAAGATGTCACTATAAATGCTGTATGCACAAACAAGTTGTGTTGTACTCTTGAATGGGAATATTTTTCTACTTTTGGCACGGCATTTGCCAACATTTTGTGGTTTAGCAATACTGATCGACGTTATTACTTGTAATTATCCATTTAAATGCTGAATTATTTAGTTTTACGAGCATTAAGAGTAAACACAGAAATAATTTGTAAAAATCAATCCTTAATTAAGCAATGTAGAAAGCGCCATCTTCTGAGAGAAGCACATCTGGTTTCTTTTTGGTCAACGTCTATGTTTCAAGGGTATTAATTACCAATATGTTTAAATTCCATTCACAGTTAAATAATTTAGAAAACTAAATAATTAAGCAAAAATTTATTAATTGTAGATTACATTTCTAGTAGTTAAGTCACATGGAAAAATTATACAGCCTGCGGCCAGAAAGTTTGGTGAATGAGCCTGTAGAGGTCGCTGCTGTACCAATAGAATATCAACGCGCCGCGCGTGGTAAAGGTCAATATAAGTTATTAGATAAAATCTGAATGAATGCATGAAAAAGTACGATTAATATTCTGAAAGGGATTTCTTTTTTGCCCTGTAGCCTGAGCTTTGAAAGAAAAAGGTTTGATTGGATCATCGTATGATTTCCGAAATGTGGAAAAAGTATGCAATTGAGAGAAAGAACGGGTAAGAAAATGAATGATGGTTTTTGAATGCTATTGCAGAAATCAGTCGAGTGAAAAAGGATAACCATCATGTGTTTAGGAGTGTATGGAAAGGGTCTTGGTTTGAACTGAGTAATATGGATATGTGTACCGTTTTGTTAGTGATGCAAAAATAAACATGTTTTTGAAGGTGCTCTCAGAAATATACAGTCGCAGACTGGTACCATTTTAGTAGGGAACTCACCATTATCATCATAAATGTCAGAAAAAACCGCATTTTTTAAAGGTAAGTGAAATTAATTCCATTCTTAAATACATAATTTTCAAGCGATTTTCAGTTTCAAAACTTTAAAATAATATTTTTAAATAATTTTCCTTCCACCATCTTGAATTTCACGCTCCGGCTTTGCGTGTTGTGGTATGGTTGCTACTTCAAAACACAGCATGCAAAAACGCACCAAACTGGCGATTTTTCAGAATTTGGTGGAAAGGCGGCCAATTCGATAATTTCACCGAAATTTTCAATTTAGAAGCGGGGGTGGGGTGAGAAGTCTTGATTTATCATGGACTCTTAAAGAAAAAAAAACTAATTCCCTCCTTTACTGAGAATTTTACTTACACTTTATGGAGAAAAAAATTAGAGAATTAGTTGATAAAATAATTTTGATATGAGCACAGTAATCGTCGGATATAACAAATCTCTTCCAGAAAGTCTGAAAAAAAATTTGTAATCAAATTGCTAAATTGGGGAGAGAATCAAATCCCCATCTTTTTGTAACAAATTTACCCCGTTCCTCACGACACCAGTGCCCTCCTGTTTATTCCAAATGATATGACAATTGAACTCTATTGGCACCTTACACATTTTAAACACTCCCTTACAATATCCACTACTAGCGAGAGATTCTTCATCTGTCTACATGATTAATTTACTCGCTGCATTAGATTCATTTAACCATGTTAGGTTAAATTTTTTTATTGGGTTATGAATTACAATTATCACTGTTAACACTATATAAGTAAATTTAAATATGTAGAAAGTTATTTATTTTTAAAAGTGGTAAAATGTTTCAAAACTTTTTTTCGTTAGTGTTAATGTTGCTGTGTTACTAAGACAACGCAGAAATCCTTTGGTTATAAAGTTTAGCATTTCACGGCCTTAGGTGTCGCTCCACTCAATTCAGTACTGTGCTCATCAGTATCAGTTCGAATACATCTTACGTGATTTGGAACGGATAAAAATCGTCCAAACTTGCCATTATTTCTAAGATGTATATGAAAAAAATTTATTTGCTGTATTTTCTTAATTTGAAAAAAGTGAAATTTACAGCACCTCGCAAGTCATAACCTACAAGATTTCGATCCAAGGGTTGGAACCTAGCACCACTCCCTTATTTGGCCTGAAAAATATGGCAAAAATTTTTGAAGATAAAGTTACAGTATGGCAGACGTACTAAATTAAGAGAAATAATAACCGTATCCAGACCGAATATTTTTAGTCTTTAAGGATTCGGACAGTGGTCATTTTAAATCTTAGGAACGTCTGAGACGGTTGTGTAAGACAGTTTTCTAAAAAGCTACAAGGGAAGTAATACGTGGAGCTTTCCTTTTCTTTTAATGAATCAACGATTGAAACAATGTTAGAGAGAGAAAGGAAGATGTATTGATAAATTCAATCTGGACCGTGTTCTTTAGAAGCGACGGTTTTTTTTTTTTTTTTTGAAGCCATTTTGGAAACAACGTTTTCCTTTTTAGAATCTCAAAGTATTTACATTTTTTCTTTTGAATGAAAGAGGTAAGAGAGAAATTATTGCTTTGTGTGAGAGTGAAAGATTGAAAATATTCCGGTATGGATGTCCGAAATCTGGAAAGAACACGTGTTTGTATGAGAGAAGTAGAGATCGTTATTTCATCAGTCAAGGGTAGTCAATCTTTTTTTCCGCCGGGCCACATACATATGACAACTATTTAATGCTGATAGCAAATATGATTAGGGGGTTGTGAAGGACGCTACAGAATAAAGGATAGTTAAAAGGTGGAAATTTGATCAAAATATGGAAATATGATTCAAAATTTTATTTAAACACTATATTAAACTCTCTCAAACTAAACTCACAAAAAATAGATTTTATGCATGTCTTACGCATTTATGGGGTAATTTTGATTTTCTTTCATCAATAATCTCGAAACCCTTGTCATGAAAACAAAACCGCCTTGTTCTGTAATTTGATTTTATGCTTTGACCAAGCCTAACTTATTTTTATTTCTGGTATTAACTTATCAAGTGCAGGTTGATAGCAAAGAGGTTTTATTGGATTCCGGGAAAAAATCAGCATTATTGGTTCAAAATTATTTCGGACTTGCTTTTTTGTGCAGGATTCTTTCAAATTTATTCAAATACTTTTAGCTTATACGAAAAAAATTATGGTAATGATTTACAGGATACTTTTGTTATTTCTGAATTTTGTGACGTTAACACAGACAAAATATTTTATTACTGTTGCAAATGTTTTTTAAAATCCAATTTATGTCGTCTTGAAAGCGATCCTCAAAAAAGAGCCATTTGGAAGGTTTGTGCTTAGTGGTATAGTGACGAGCAAAAATATATTTTTAAATATAACAAATCAAAGAATTTGTTGATCCATGTTTGCTTTCCTTTACGAAATAATCAATATCCCAATCGACTTTCAACACATATATATTAAAACACGAGTTGGGTCATAAGTTTGGATTAGTCCATTGAAGGTGGCCAAAGGATGCTTTTTGTCGTTTTTTATTCCGCACAACGGACAACGCACAACAGAACACACGAAAGTAAACATATTGTTACAGTGAAAAGCAAAGGACCGCGTCGATTCGTAGCGCCATCTACCACGCAATGGGGAAGGGGTTCCTTATCGTTAAAAAACCTTTCCTGATGTCCAGACACCCATAACTCTTGTTTCACGGATGTTTCACTTGCCATTGAAGAGAGATCTCTGTCTGTGAATAGTTCTGATTAATTTCTTAGAGTGGACTAAATGTGTTTCAAAAATTTTCTTCCACCGTTCGAACTTTGGCCTATGTGAAAAGATTGCTTATAAATGCCAAATCAACAGCGAATGGTCAAGAAGACTCTTTGCTAAAGAGAAACCTCAGTGAAAAAGAGCTCGCAAAATCTAAGTTTTAAATTCTCCTTTTTAAGGTGATGGCGGGCCATTAGTTTAACACCTTACATGACATCTAGATGGCGTTGGCTATTGCGAAATTTTTGGCACAAATATTTGTCTCAAGACTCCCAAGATGGGCAATAAATTTCTCTCTCTCGGGTAACCTTTTCAATGAAATTTTCCCCTTCAGCGAAAGGGAACACGCGGGGGCGAAGAGAGGGGTGACAGTCGTAAAACTGGTAAAATAAATGTTAGCTCTTTTTTTTTTTTTCGGGGAGGGGGTTAAAGCAGCAGAGTGAATCTTGACCATGAAAGACTTTTCATTTCTGGACATTGGTCAATCGTCAAACTTTTTCAACTCTTGGAATCCCTAGAACTGTTACATGTTTTCAAGGAATCCCCTTCCTCGCTGAAGGGAATATATCTTAAAAATAATATTTAAAGTATATAGATAAACATATTTTTGATATTATATGTAAAGACAATTTAAAAAAAATATTATATTTTTTATTAAAAATTTTATGATGTAATTTTAATGTTATTTACTCATTGATAATATAAATTTGTGACCCAAATGTCACCTACGCATGCATTATACCTAGTAACTGAGATATGTGTTCACAATTTTTACACAAACTATCGACGTATAAGCTTTTTGAAATTATCTGCAGTAGCATTTCATATTCCGTGTTTAATTCGTTTTTGTATTTTGTTTTTGTTGCCTATCGCGTTAAAAGTATTTTTCACTTTCTAAATACATTTTTGTGAATGGCATGAAAATGTTCATAGCTGTGTGAGAAATTCTGCGTATATGGCATGAATTGGTAACCTAAGATATAGAATTTCTAGCTTAAATTTAAATTTTAGCATCGAATCTGTTCATATGTCGATAAATTTTTTTATCTTCTTCATTATAGGTGTTTTTTTTTCCCCACAAATGTAAAAGGTTTCAAAATATTGTACTCTAACTAGTATAAAATTACTTCGTGGAACTCGGGATAGCAAATAATAGTATATTCACAATCTACTGCATAAAATAAAGTTTTAAAATTCATTTATTATATTACAATAAAAGTTAAAAAGATCTTAAGATAATTGTGGCTAACCGAATTTCATGAGAACATAAATCCATTTTGCATACATATTTGTAATTTTTCTTTCCCATTTTTTTTTATTGGGACTCGTGGAACACAGTTTGTCGATCAATTCTCTAGATAAATGATGTACAGAACGAAACTGTTTAATTTTTCCTGAACAAATGATTTTTAAAGGAAGAATAGGTGGATTTAAAGCAATGAAAAATTAAATTTCACGTTTTAATGAACAAACAGTATGATACAATTTTACTTTTATACAATAGAACAGGGGTTGGCAACCTATTTCACAAGAGGTACAATTCTCAGTGGTACCCTGAATTACTCAACAAATGTGTCAATTATTGAGAGCATGGAAGATGATAAATTTATAATGGTCCTTATTATACGAAGATCTCCAGAATTATGGACAATTGCGAAATTTCGAAAAAATCGGAAAGATATCTCGAAACATAAATTTATAGCTATTTTGTGAATTATTGGATGTCATTGTTGGTGAGATTTGATTGTTTGAAAAGAGAAGATCGTGTGCACTCTGCTCTCCGCTTTTGGTTGATTTCGAAAAAAAACCAAGAAAAAAAATTTCTCTCTGTGTGTGTAGCGCACTTCCTTCAATAGAATCCTCCCCTTTCTCTGCAAGGGGAAGAGGGCCACAGTCTTTACGACTGTGAAACGAAATACTTGTTCTTTTGGGGGGGGGGGGAGTAAAATAGTGTTGAATCTGACCATGAGAGATCTAAAATGGCTTTCTTACTTTTTCAACTCATGGATTCTGATAATTTGTTATGAATGCTTTACTCATTTCTAACTATGGAAAAAATCCTATGTATTTTGCAATCTAAATTTTAGGAGCTGTTCTTGTTTTAATATAGATTTTACCGTCAAATGTCTTTTAAAATGTCAATAAGTTGTTCGCTCTCCTTGATTATAGGTGTTTTTATCCACAAATAAAAAAAGTTCATTTTCCATTACAAAACGATTTAGTTGTGCAAAAGCAATGTATTAACGTGAATAAATTTGTTTTGTTGGTCCCGGTACAGTAAACAATGGAATGTTCACAATCTAGTAGGCACTACATATAAAGAAAAACGATTTAATATTTTATAATGGAATAATAAATGTTTCTAAAAGTATTACAAAATAAAGTGTTCTTATGTACAAAAAAAAAAAAAAAAAAAATGTTTCAGAAATTTCCAATTAGGTTATACACTTACACCTGTATTACATTATTAAAGGTTTAAGGGAAACAATTTTGAATAGAATTTTCTTTAAAAAAGTAGTTATATATATATATATATATATATATATATATATATATATATATATATATATATAAATATATATATATAAATGTTATATATAAATGTTATATATAAATATTATATATAAATGTTATATATATATATATATATATATATATATATATATATATATATAAAATATATATATAAAATATATATATATAAATGTTATATATATATATATATATATATAATATATATATATATATATATAAATATATATATATAAATGTTATATAAATATATATATATATATATATATATATATATATATATATATATAAAATGTTATATATATATATATAATATATATATATATATATAAATGTTAAAAAAAGTTAAAGGTTATCAATTTTGATATTTTTCTAAGATAGTATGCAGCTATTTCATTAAAAACTGGTTAATTATGGTTTTTAAAATTATTTTAAATATAAAATATTTTTGAAATTGAAAAAATATTTTTGAAAGAAATGGGACGTAAATGAAAATAAGCATTACAAAATTATTTCATGTTCAGCAAAAAAAAAAAAAGGAAGAAAGAAAGAAAGATATTTTGAAATTAAAATTTACTTTTGTAACTTTAGAGAATGATTAAAATATCATTATAAGGGAGAGAAAATAGGCTGGCAATTAATTATCAAGCACAATTAATCAAGCATATAATATATAAACATTGCCTTTATTTTTTCTAAGAAATTTATGTTTATTTAATGAATATATGTCAATAACAATTTTTCAATTTGGAAGTTAACACTATATTTAAATCAAAGAAAATTGCATTATTGTTTAATTTTTGGGCATATTTGGTAACAAAATAATAGTTTCATTCTATGTAGGAATCCAAATAAATTATTCTTCCTCTCTTTCTGTTTTAGTACATAGGAAAGAAATTGGAAACTTTTATTGCTTTTTGTACTTTTCTTTCCTAAAGACTTCGGACCAACAAGTGTTTTCCGGTCCCCTCTGAAGTGAAATTCCCATGAGATATTATATATACATCGTGGGGTGGATGACCAGAGTACTTAGCTCTTCCGAGCTATAACCTCTCGCCATTAGGATTTCGATTGTTATGACTCTTACATTTTTTTAAATAATAGTACTTAAAAGTAAATTTTTTTTTAAGGACAGTAATAGAAATAAAAATTTAAAATTAAAAGAATGCATTAAGTGCTTGAAAAATACCATGAGATGTTGACCTCATGACATGACGAGATGCCTTTGAAAGGACGCTAAACGGTATTGTGGCTGACAAAACGGCAAAGTAATTTATCATATAGTGATTATACTGAGTAACAGATTGTTTTTAAACAATAATTTATGGTAAAATAGCTTTGTAATAATTAGATTGACTTAAGTTTTCTAGTGGATAGATTCAATATCTCCCCCGCCCGAAAAAAGGTATAAATTGCTCTTAACTGATTATGATATTTCCTGAGAAAATGAATGGAAAAAATAAGAAATGTAAAACTTTTTTAACATTTGAAAATCGAGCAATTTGATCCACAATTACGAGATAAAAAATCAAACATTATTAATTATAACAGTTATATTTTTCCTTCGTTTATAAAATAAATCATTCATTTTAAAAGTCTTCCAAAATTAAAAATTATGAATATTTGGGTTTAAAAAATGAAAACACCGTTTAATTATTTAGAAAATTAAGTTTCAATTTTTTAAAAATTAGTGTTTTTAAAAGTTTATTCAGCAGATATATCTTTTTCTGAATGCTTTACTTTCTAATTCAAAAATGAACTAGTAATAAAAATCAATATTTTAATTATAGTAATAAAATAAAAACTCCAATGAGCAATAAATATATGTTCATATCGTAATGCCCAACATATTTCTTTTTCCATAAAGAATTCATAATAAAATTTTACTACTTAAAATTTTTTATCATACATTTAACTAAAATGGATAAAATGTGAATTAACATTAATTCTAAATTTTATATGTGTAAAATGTAATGCGCAAAGAAAAATCCCAACTTCTATTATGTTAAAAATTTAGTCAAGAACTTGATCAAGTTATTGAAAATGTTCAATGACAGAAAATGCCAGACGGTATTTTTTAATAGAAAAGAAGGCAAAAATGTAAAGATAGAGAGACTTTAAAGTCGCGATATTGCCATATTTATTCGAATCTAAGCCGCACTTTTTTTCCCGATGCTTAGGCTACAAAAAATTCTGGTGCAGCTTAGATTCGAAGACTGAAAAAGTTTTTAATGCTGGTAAAGTAAATTAATTAATCATTTTATTAATTCACCTTTATTACTTTTTTTATTTCGTTTAGTTAATGATTGAATATAAACGTCATATTGATCAGCTACACGAGGGCTTTTGGTGACGAACCTCGTAACTTTGAACCATAGTCAAGTGACGAGGACGACACCTGAGCTTGCACCTCCCATCTCCTAACTACCACACCAATGAGAGGACGTTTGAGCTCTCAGATTTAACGTTCATCGCTCCCCTACACGACAGAATTTCAGTGGTACTAGGCTCGAACTCATGATACGCCAGCCACGAGTACGTTACCTTGACCACTAGGTATCGCAGCCACTTTTCATTTCGTAAATATATCATATATCGATAATATATTTTACACTATTTTTTTTCACAAAAATGTGCTGAGAATTTGGGGTGCGGCTTAGAATCTGAACATAATTAATTGAAAAATAAGTTTCTGTTAATTAAATTAGAAAACAATATTTTGTGTTAATAATTGTTCCAATGGTTTATGGTAAAGTTTTACGTCAAATATAAAATCGATGGGAAATTTTTTTGTTAATTAAAAAGAAAATAATAATATAATAATAATAATTGCATTACAATAACTAGATTAAAATTTTAATTTGAGTAAGGAGTAGTAACTTGTGTTCTTATTGTGAGTTAATTCACAACTTTCGATCTAGTATAAAGTAAGTATACTCTTTCATTCTTCGTTAAGTCATTTCGCAGAATTTAAATATTCTTACAGACATTCCTTCAATGACAAAAAAAAAAAAAAAATCTAAGCAGTATAATTATAAACGATTTTTTTTAAAGCACACATGCAGAAAATATTTAAAACTTTCCTAAATCGGAAAGTTCGTCAGATTTGAGATGTTAAATCTCTGTACATCATAAACCTTTTCCATTGTCCACTATTTGCAAGTTACCATAATTTCAGCTGGCGACTATATTTCAGAAAGATATCGCCAAAAATAAGTATTCGTAGCCAAGAATAAATTCGCTTTTCAAACGATGGTGGTGCCATTTGTTTGAGATAGTCCTAACTACGCCAAAAATAATTCAGAATGAACTTAAAATTTTAAAAAAGTTAATTAAGAAAAACATAAAACCTAATTCTGGCTACACTAGTCCAAAGAGGGAAGCTTGCTTTCTTATATACTATTTAATTCTACTCTAAAAAAAGATAATTTTTTTTTCTGTTAAAATGTCTTTGCGTTTCCACCTCCTATACTTTAACATAGAAAAGTCAAATTTCATTTTGCAAAAATGCTGAAAACTGTGTAATTTTCCAAAAAATCAAAATTCAAGAAACACTATCCTTTAAACAATTATTTTCTTTATATCCATAAAAAAAAATTTATTATTATTGGAGCTTTTTCCTGCCCACAAATGTCTTTGCCGTTTCATCCCTATCCTTTAACATTGACCGAAAACAGCCTTAAACAGAAAGAGACTTTTGGCACAAATCGTCGACTCATACCACCGAACTTTTCCGTTTACCTTGATTCTGCTGGCCTCAGAATGGAGAAAAAACTTTTCTCTACAGATAAGGAAGATTACTTTAGATGACCTATTTTATTACCTAACAAACATGAACTTGTTTTAAGGCTCATTGAACAGACTCATCGAATTTATAACCATGCAAGTGTCGAAACACTTGTGATTGTCCTACGAGAAAAGTATTGGTTATCGAGAGATCGAGGAAAACTGTCCCATCAGTTGTGTCTAAATGTGTAATTTAACAAATAGTGCAGCTCCCGGGGGTTTTGGCCTCGGACTTTCGTTACAGTGAATGAATTTATATGGTTGATGTAGGTATTTTGTTTTTTATGCTATAAATTAAAAAGTTTACCCAAAATTTTTTTGTGCTTTTAATTTTTTATTATTTAAACCAAAAAATATAAACAATTAATATTCGAACATATATAATTCTACTTAAAATAATATTTTTTTCATGTATACGTTTGATTTCACCTAAGTAGACATAGATTACATAAATGAACATCTTTGAAACATTCCTGAGTGTGTGAAGGGATGTAGGGACCCACGTATCGCACAAAGATTTTAAATTACGTTGTTCTTTTGGAATTTGCAATTGGTCGAGTATCATTTCCGCTGACTGGTGGACAATTGGCTGCAATAAAATGCCAATTATTCTGATATATTCGAGTAATTTATAGATTACTAAATTCATGTAATCTATTCATGTATTCTCTGTCAGTTTTGCTTTATGTCCAAGGTGCTCTTTTATCGTAGTAAAACGTGAGGGGAGAACGGTAGCAGCAGCTGCAAGATTCACCTAAACGGAATTTTTCGGGTCTTGAGCACGTTGTAATATTAATATTATGTAAAGTAATATTTAAAAGTGGAAATTTGGTGATTTTACGAAAATTTTTGTATATTTCTGACGGAAGTTATATTGAAAACGATTTTTTTTCCTATCAGACTTCTACATAAGAATTTTGATTTCTTCGTTAAAGTAAGTGGATTGAAAATATGCAGTTAATTATTAGAAGATCAATTAAATAATAGTTGAATTGATGATTAAAGGTCAATTCAAGTGAAAAAATAATAATGAATAAAATGCAATAAATTAATTAATGAAGTATTTAATTATTTTCTATTACAGTTTTCGAACAATGGATAAACCAACGACCAGTAGCATGACTGATGAACATAGTAGCTGCATAGTATGTGAAAAATTAAGTTCATCTTCTGAAAACAATTCAGATTTGGATGGTATTATAAAAATAAGTAGAGGAGTAATCACGTTGAGAACTGCTTCAAGCGAATGAAGTATGGATTGTTACCTCACTTACAAACTGATATTGTTTACGCCCATAAAAGTTGTCGGCAAAAATATATAAATAAAAAATATATTGAAGCATATAAAAAGAAACCAGTTGAAACTCCAATTTCACCTCCAAAAAAGATGCTCCGAAGTAGCATTGATTCATCAAACTTTGATTGGGAAAAAAAAAATGTTCCTTTGTGGGAATTGAGTGAAGATTAACGTCGCACTGTTCAGCTACACGAGGGCTTTTAGCGACGGACCACGTAATTTTGAACCATGGTCAAGTGACGTGGACGACACCTGAGCTGGCACCCCCCCTCTCCTAACTACCACACCACACCAACGGGAGGACATTTCAGCTCTCGACAGATTTAGCGCTGCCCTACACGGTGGGTCTTCAGTGGTACTGGGCTCGAACTCGTGACAAAGCCAGCCACGATCCGATGCCTATACCACTCGGCTACCGCGGCCACTTTTCCTTTGTGGGCACGAAACTGATAAGAAAAAAGAAGCAAAATTGAATAAAAATTGACGAAAACAAGTTTCATACATTAATACATCAACTTTAAATGACGGTCATGAATTTTATTGCCGTACAGAAAAATGATTATTATCGAGAAATTCACAAAAGAATTTCTGGTATAACAGATTGCAGATTGTTATAACTTGATCAAAAATTCTATTTACCTGAGTAATGTTGACAAGAAAGTTGCTCCGAGATCTTTGATGATTGATACAGCAATGGAGCAAATATACACGTACATAGAGGAAAATGACGACATGCAAGAGTTGAGAAATGCCATCACTACTGAGTATACCCCGGATGAAAAACTATAAGAAAACGGCTAATAGACCGCTATCGTGATGATATTGTGATATGTAAATTTGGGTCTAATAACATCATATGTTTCAAAAAAATTAACCATAATATACTAACAGAAAATTGGTACAATCAAAAACATAAGAGTAAAGAAGAGGAATTACATATATTGAAAGCAGCAAGTGAAATTATTAGGAGGGACATAAGAGCTCAAGTGTACGATAATGAAAATTATACACCCTGTGACAAAATGCTTGAAAATATTGATGATTCAATTCCAAAATCATTAAACTTTTTACTGTCAGAAATAAAATTAAGAAAAATAGAATCGAAACAATTCCTACGTATGAAAAAAAGTGCAAATATATCGCACATGCAATTATATCAGCGGTGCGACCAAGATAATTTCTATCACCTTTGCATATTACTTTGGCTGTAATGTTTCATAGGAAATTTGGCTCCAAAATGTTATAAATATATGTCATTCCTTAGGCTTTTGTGCTTCATACAAAGAGGCAACATTGTACGAAGCTTCAGCTACATTTGCAACTCCACCTGAAATAAAACTCTGCAGCTTCGCTCAATTTGTGCATGGTAATGCTGATTTCAATATCAATTATATTGATGGTAAAGGTACGTTCCATTACACGGGAAGCATTGAAATAATTACTCTAGCTGATAGTATACAACCTCGACGACCTATCAAACGTTTCAAGACTCTTCCACCTGAATCTGTGAGTTTGCTAAAAAAGGGAATATCCCTCTTCAAATGTATCCAGCTTCTGTGAGTACAGGCTTTTCAAACATAATAATCAAAAATTACCAGAAGTTGAACCGGATATTAAGAAATCAACTACAAATGGTCAATTAAATATTCTTTGGACGTAACTAAAATTTAAAAATAATAATAAATTTCCAGGATGGAATGGATTCATGAATTTATTAACTAATGCGCATGAGTAACATGTATTTTGAGTTTATACGGAGCATCGGCAAAAATTAAAGATTTGAATACATTGAGATACAATTCTTTCATAAAAACAACGGAAAAAAATACAAGTTTTCTTTTATCATCGTTACCTCCTACAACTGATGCAGCATTTGAACATCTAAAAAGAGTGTACTTGCAACTCCAGATATGGCTAGGAAATGACGTAGATATTGATAATTGGGGATGGAAGCATTTCAATAACATGCTCATCCCAATAACAATAAATCAATTGCCAGCTCCGGATGAGATCTATTGCAAATATTATTTTGTAATTGCAAAAAGGGATGTGCGGCTGTTTGTGGTTGTCGAAAGAGTGGCTTATACTGTAGTGTAGCATGTCTACAGTGCAACGAAAATAGTTGTTCCAATACACCACCTATTATTCCAATAAATGGAGTCGAAGAAGATATGTTATGTATATAAAAAGGTACTTTGTTTAAATAAGCAAATATTTTATTAATAATTGTCTTTTTTATTTAATAATTATTGTATTGATATTATAAAAAAATTTTCAAATTTGAAAAAAAAAAATTAAGATCACAATTTTTTAATAGGTAAACTTTTTTTTATATGTATCATTAGCTGAACATTCCATTTTGAATTTTTTAATTTCATTCACTGTAACTGAAATCCGAGGTTTTCATGTATTTAACGCTACGGGCGCTGCACTAAAAGATTTAAGTCATAACTGTCCACATGCTGTCTGCACGTCATCCTGAAGAACATGTAAAAAGGTCATCTGAGACGAACGGTGTGGACCTAGCTAGTCCTCTGCTCTTGCGGAATCCTGACAAAGTGTGGATCGCATTTTTAACATGTGTGGTTTTCCTTGCTATCAATTTTGAACTTTTCTCGGACATCTCAACTCAAAGTTTTCTTCTTGCATTGAGAAGATTCGTTTCCCGTCGAGGTCGAGTAAAAACAATTGACTCAGGCAATATTACAAATTTTGTGCGGCTCAACAACGAGCTCCAAAATATCGATTGGAGTGCTATAATTGCTCACACTGATTTGAAGAACAACTGGTGCCTTAACCCTCCAACCACCACTTGGTGGGGTAGATTGTTAGAAAGGTTGGTCCGAATGCTAAAAGAATTGCTAAGACGCAATTTGGGAAAAGCTTCTCTTTAATACGATGAACTTCACGCCATCGTAGGTGAGTGCGATGCTCTTCTAAACAGCACAACCCTCGCCCCTCGGAGGACCCCTTGTGAAGGTCCCTTAGGACCTCACTTTGAGAACGAGAATAATTTTGAGTCAAGGAAGAACCAGTAGCCATTTTTATAAATAACTTTCTTTATTTGGTTATCTTTCCCAAATAGAATCAAAGACTTATTAACAAATAATTCTACTAATATTATGAGGTTTTAAAGATAATATCCTTTAAATTAACTTAATTAATTAATGATCCAATTAATTAATTTATTAAATAACGATCACGCAGAAATTACCACGATAAGAGATCCCAGAATTATATTTAATAATGTTCTTATTGAACATTTAACTTTAATCTCACTCCTAAAACTTTAATGAGACTTTAAACACAAAATAATATTTACCACTCGGAATCTCAATTCTTCTTGAGATTAAATTATCTCCAACAAGAAAACTTCAATTCAAATTCACTATAACTTTATGTTTCAATATCTATCTCTTACTGCTCTAACTTTACTATTTCGTTTGACTTAAATACTGAATCTAATCTGCATAACAAGGAATCCTGTCCGCTTTTTGGAGTTGGTTCGAAATAGGTAGGGAATTAAATTTCCCTAAAAAGGTCGACTTAGAAAGTTAGTGATAAAGTTCCGTATAGATTCGTCACACCCTGTGATTTGGTACCCATCACTCCATCTCTATTTTAGCTGGACTAAACTGAATTCTGTGTTAAAGACTTGGACCAGGGAGAATGATTTGAAAAATTTTCTCAAATGTTTGAGACATCTTCACGCCGTAAGAAATAAATTTTTAAAAGTGGGTTCCAAAGAAATATTTCTCAATTTTGAAACATACGAACAATAAGGTTTACACTCCACATTCTGTTGGAGTAAATATTAATACAATCCTAACAGTTTCAAAAAAAGTATCTATATTAAAACGCAAATTAATTTAAAAATTACCTCAGAAGTTGTTCTGATCTAAACAGATGGCTTGTACTTTACTCTCTTCTTCATCTCGGCTTGTACAATGCCTTTAATAAAAAGATAATCATTCATTGAGCAATCAGACCAGTGGCGTAACGGAGAACATTTGCGCCCCCCCTGCAAAGTCAGGCTTTGGGCCCCTTAAATCCCTGCCCCCCCCCGCGATGCGTGGGTGTACGTTACGCCACTGAATCAGACTCAGTAAACGATATGATGCTCACGAATTTATCATCGAATAATTTTAATACTATTGACATATTTGAACAACACTTTGGTTTACACTGGTACTGGAAAACTTCTCACTGTAAAGGAGGTTTAAAGATTTAAAAAAAATAACCAGGAAGAAGTAAAACAAAATACTTTCTTCCATAATAAAAAAATACACAACAACACTGATAAAATTTATGTTTATCATCTGGCGTTTTTCCGTCATCAAATAGCTATCGTTGATCCCAAAACCCCATTAAAAAACATTTTGTTTAATTTGCTGTATTTTCTCAATGAAAGATTTTTTTATTACGTTTTCTTTTCAAACATAAAATATTGCTCATTAAAAGAAAAAACGAAACCCAGACCCTGAGAAAAATTTTAAGATAAATATTTCATCATTGTAATTATTATTGAAATACTGTACATTAGTTGTAGAATGAAAAGGAAGACATGATTCACTTTTCAGCAATTCAGCAAAATACATTTACTGATCATTTGATTGACCTTTAAACTTACTGGTATGGTTAGTTCTTCATTAGTTCCGACCTATCTTTTATGTGCTTTTTTATCGCTTAGAAAATTCTAAAGAGTTTTACGATATTTGGAAAAGAATTGATTGATTTGAAGGCCAAGATTTATTTTTATGAGCATTCTCAAAAATATAAAGCATAGTGAAAAACGTCATAATTTTTTTTAGATCATCCGTATTTTTTTTAAATTCACTTTTAACGCGGGAGCGGTGGCACAGGGCATCTGTGATCTCTATTGAAGGAATTTGAAATTGATCAAGCAAAAGAAGAACCTGCTGAAAGAATTTATATTATTCAAGATTGAGAAATGCAATGAACATGAAACGAAAGGAAAATTTTCAAATGCTTCCTAAAGAACTCCATCAACTAAAATATGAAGCCATAAGTGTACCGTAAGGTTCAGTTCACCTTGTAAAAAAGACGCAAGAAAGAGAAAGTTCAACTTGCTATTTGTTGATCACCAAAGGTGTCACGAGTTCGAGCCCAGTACCACTAAAGACCCTCCGTGTAGGGGAGAGATGCACGTTAAATCTGTCGAGAGCTCAAACGTCCTCTTGTTGAAGTGGCATGGTAGTTAAAAGAGGCCAGCTCAAGTATCGTCCTCGGCACGTAACCATGGTTCAAAATTACGAGGTCCGTCTCCCAAAGCCCACATGTAGCTGAACTGTGTGACGTTAATATTCACTCACTCGATCATGAAAGCTCAGTAAAGCTATAATAACTTGAACAAAAGATAACAGCTTTGCCAGCAAGTAACATTTATGTAATATTAGTGAAAAGTGTCTCTGATTTGCGTCCTTTATTAAAGTCTTGCACTTTTGAATCATTTTAGTTCAGTTTTATTGGATTTTTTCTCAAATCATCAAAGAAAAATTCAATAGTCCTTGAAAGCCGGTATATAAGTATACTTTCTTTTAATTAAATTATTCACTGGAGTTCCGATTTGTATCGTGTACAGTAAAAAAAATTATAAACAAATGATTGGGGTGACAGTCCTTGAAAGCCGGTAAGTATACTTTCTTTTAATTAAATTATTCACTGGAGTTCCGATTTGTATCGTGTACAGTAAAAAAAAATATAAACAAATGATTGGGGTGACTGAGTCCCCCCCCACTACCAATAGCGTTAGTATCGAGTGCGCGCCTGCTCCTGAGTTGAAACATTTTGAAGTCTTCGCGCTTTATATATCAAAAAGTAACACACAATTATTATTCATCGGAATTTTTATTTTTTTTCGTTATTTAACATTAATTCTAAATGCTAATTCTGTGAGGTTTAAAATTACAGTTCTTTTAAACAGTTATTTGCAATTATAGCATTTATGTAAAAAAAATCATTTTACATTTTTGTATACAATGTCCTGCACGCAATTTTACTCTTCTTACAGTTCGGCTATTATATCAAGCATAATGTTTTATTCTTTTAAAAAATGAACTCGTGCGAACAGAGCCGGTGGTTCAGCCAGTATACGTTTAATGTATCAGTACTGAAGAAGGTATTTTATAAATAATTTCTTAATACTAAATTAAGAACAAGTTTAATAATTATTAGTGATTTCCAAGAGCTTGCCTTGTAGAGGAAAGTTTCTCAAAGGAAGGTTTAATATCAGAAATTGATACTCTAAGTTATTTTTCTATATTTAGCTGAGATCAATATTTTGTCTTTAAAGTGGTCACCGCAGAATATCCGGTTTAACAAAGGTAGGATGTTGAAAATGGTAATAGTATACGAAGTGCTTTTGTTTTTAGTACAGATAATTCCTCATCCACCTCTACACAAAATTCAAAAAGCAATTTATTACAAAATTGCCTTTTAATTTTTCACTCTGGATGTGAAATCTATGAAGATTTCTTCTTCGAAAGTTGAGAGCCCTTCTGGAGTATCTTGAAAAAGATCCCTAATCCAGTGCTTCTCAAACTTTCAATACTGGCGCCCCCCTATTCAATCACAATTTTTATCGCGCCCCCCTTATACATTAATAATGTACTAAATGCAATAATAATTCACTTTGACGCTAAAGCTACACAATACGAGATTTTA
Source organism: Trichonephila clavipes (assembly GCA_019973935.1). Taxonomy (NCBI): domain Eukaryota; kingdom Metazoa; phylum Arthropoda; class Arachnida; order Araneae; family Nephilidae; genus Trichonephila; species Trichonephila clavipes. The sequence continues at coordinate 190,972 of BMAU01019020.1, read as the reverse complement.
TTATATACCATACAAACTAATAGCATAAGTATTAAATTTTCAATACTACCTTTAAGCAAAAAAATTAATTAAATAAGTAATAGGATAATTATTATGTTATTTTTCCTTTCTCTTTTAAATTGAACATATTGCAAAATGCGGTGACTGCTTAGAAGACAACATATGGATATCTGCTAAATATAGAAAAATAACTCAGAGGGTCAATTTCTAATCATAAGCATTCCTTATAAAAACTTTGCTTTGCAAGACAAGCCCATAAAAGTCGTTAATACTTATTAAACTTGTTCTTAATTTGGTATTAATTAATTAGTTACAAAATACTCTGTGCAGCACTGACACATTAAAAGTATACCGGCCGAAGTACCCGCTCTTTGCAGGAGTTCATTTATAAGAAAATAAAACATTCTTGATATAATAGCTGTATTGCAATAAGAGTAAGTGCGCGACAATGTTTACAAAAATGTAAAATGTTTTTTTTTAAAATGATTGCTCAAATTATAATTAGCTTTAAGCGAATTTTAATTTTAAGCCTCACGGAATTAGCATTTATAATTGATGTTAAATAATGAACAATAATATAAAATTCCGATGAAGAATAATTGTATTATTTTTAATATTTAAAGCAAAAAGACTTCAACATGTTTTAACCTGGGAGCAGGCGCGCACTCGATACGGTCAAGCGAGGTTATTGAGTCATCCCAATCCTTTTTTTTTAAATAATTATTTTATTGTACACGATACAAATCGTTATTCCAGTGAATAATTTAATTAAGAGAAAGCTTACTTAGCTACTTTCAAGGATTTTTCAATTTTTCTTTGGTAACAAATAAACAGTTTTGCCAGAATTAACAATTTCGTGATCTGTGTGTTCCGCGCGACCACTTCCGGGTAAAAAGTGTATTCATTAGAATATTATGTATGTTACTGCTAAAAACAATTGTTATGCTTTATATGTTTGAAAATACTCATCTTGGTTTAAGTCTTGGCCAAGTAATCCATCAAAGTGTGTGCTCTCAGTGGTTTTCCAAATATCATAAAACTGTTTCGCATGGAAAAAAGCGCAACAGAGAAATACATTACTTACAAATTCCTTAAATAAGAAATAAACACATAAGAGATGGGTCATAACTAACTGTACCAATAACTTAGAATGTCAAACAAATTACAGCTATAATGTGCAGTATTTCAAAAATAATGACAGTGATGAATTCTTTATGTTCCTAAATTTTTTCGATTCTGGATCTGGGTTCTGTTTTTTCTCTAAAAGAGTAGAATGTTAGTTTTAAAAAGGAAAACGTAATAAAAACTCTCCCATCAGGAGATTACAGCAAGTTAAATAAAATATTTTTATTTGGTTATAGGATCAAAGATAGCTAATTAAGTATTGAAGAAATTTTTTCTTTGATGATTTAATATCGCCTTTAACTTATATCAGAGTAAAAGTGCATTTTTTATTATGTCTAAAAGTATTTTGTTTTAATTCATTCCAGTAAATTAATTATTTTTTTAAATCTTTTATTTTCGATATGCTCGCGGCCCCCTCGTAAGGTTATCGCGCCCCCCCCAGGGAGGCGCGCCCCACAGTTTGAGAAACACTGCCCTAATCCACTCGTAACTTGCTACCAAGTTGTCCTCATCAAGAAAATACTTTGTTTAAATTCTTTGCCAACATGGCTAAATGATTTTACGTGGTTTTAAAAACAACTTTTAAATGTTGTTCTTCAGATTTGTAATTTTTAACACATAACGAGCTGGAACTTTTTCCCCATCATTTACTTCAGTAGTGGGAAATCAGAAGTTTAAGTATTTTTGAGAATATTTCCTTGATTTAATTTTCGGAACCATGCTCGTCTGTGTACTTGTTGATCCTTATTATCATCGAATGTTCGCTTAAGACTTAAAAATGTATGTAGGATTTTGTTTTAATCTCCTGTCGTAAATACTTAATTACTGTGAATTACAATTAACGTGTAAATTCAAAAAATGCACATTCAAGCTAGATTCGGTAGCTATAGAGGTATCGAGTCGACTAAAACTGACTGGAATTGTACGATGAAAAGCATTTTTACATGTTTTGCGCAGACGTACGATAGGTTGCCCAGACTCACGCAAACGTACCCGATAATACCAGATGTGATGGATATGATAGAGAGCAACATAGACTAGACTATTTTTCTAATGACATTTGTACTTTGAGAAATGATTGGTATAATTTTTATTAAAAAAAACATAATTATTAAATTTAATACCTAACCAATTTTCTATCCATCTTCCCCTAACCCCATTATTTACATGTTAAGATAGCCTTTTGTTTAGCGCTTTTTCGCATTACGCTCTACTTTGATGGAACGTATCCTACGTGTAAGCGGGGTCTTACTGTACTTCAAACTCTTTTAAATATAACTCTACCAAGATATGATCAAGTTGAAAATTTGGTAAAAACCTACAACAGCCATCTGGCGTATTTAGCGATAAAAGTTTTTTATTAAATGGCGTCAAGGAAAAAACCACATCTCTTAAAATCGGTGTCATACATGAAAATAAGGGGGTGGGGGAGTGGTTTTCCAATGTGGCGTCAAGAGAAGACAAACATAGAAAAAACTTGGCTTCTATAACAACAAAGGGAACATGACAAATCTAACACAAATTCTTTCCAAATTTTGGGTATCCATGCCAAGATTTTATTAATTTTTCCTTCATTTTTTTAAAAAAATTCATTTCTTTTTTAATTCTTTTATTCAGAAGAAAATCCACTCGTGTTTTTCCGAAGAAAAACGTGGTTTCTAAAACAGCTTCTACATAAAAAAACGTCGCTTCTCTAAAACGGAATATTGGAAAAAAGACATCCGCGATATGCATATTTTAGGCTGATGAAATAACAAACTCTAATTCTCTAAAAAAACAGGTATTCTCCCCATATTTTTCGGCCATCCATAACGAAATTTTTTCAAACTTTCACTCTCACACAAAGCAATAATTTCTTTCTTAATTCTTTCATACAAAAGAAAAATTTTAAATTAAATTAGTAGAGCTCCTAATAAGGGAAACGTGTCTTTTTCACACTGGTTTCGAGAACAAAAAAAAAAGTACCGTTTCTTCTAATGAACAAAGGTAAGAAAAAGCAATGTTCAACTTGAATTAATCAACAATTATCGCTTTCTTTCAAACATACTTTCAGTAACGATTCATTAAAAAATGAAAAGAAAGGCTCTACAATTTATCTACTTCACTTTTTGCTTTTTAGAAAAATCTCTTACACTGCCGACTCAGGCGACCATTAAGATTTAAAATGATCATGGTCCGAATCCTGAAAGTCTACGTCCGGATAAGGTTATTATTTCACTTTATTTCTCAGGGTTCTCATATTGTAAACTTTATCTCCAAAAATTGCTGACAAATTTTTCTCGCCAAATTAGGGTGCGTGCTAAGTTCCAACCCTTGGATCGTAATCTAAGATTATGAATTACGAGTTGCTGTTTAAAAATCACTTTCCCAAATTAAGAAAATGCAGCAAATAAATTCTTTTAATATACTTCTTAGAAATAATGACAAGTTTGGACCATTTTTATCCATTCTACATTACGTAAGATTTATTCGAACTGAGATATTTGAACACAGCAACCTAAAACATAAAAACATTAGCATTATGCAATGAAATTGTTTTGCATTTTGTTACCTTTTAAAAATAGGTATTTTTTAAAATAAAAAAAATCATTTTACAAATTCTATCAGGTTACTTAATAACACTGAATGTTCTGAGACTTTTAACCTAGTATGGCAGAGAGAGAGGAGTAAAAGGATTGAGGATGTTGGACACTTTCCTTGTGAATTTTCGGCATACCCATTTGCCATGTTTGTCGTTAACCCGGTGATACGCCTAGTTTAAGAATTATTTAATTCTTTCATACGTAGTGCACATCAGTGGTCGACAAACCTTTTGACCTTACGGAGCAGTAAAACCATAATTTTTAAATCCCACGGACCACTAATAGGATTTTTTAAAGTGTTATGTATGTTTTAAAAAAATTGTGATGTAAGGACACACGAAATTTAACCAGTTAATAAAATGAAACTATTAATTGTAACCAAGTTATGAAAGCTTTATTAATAAATTAAACAAAATAAACAAAATTGTGAAAACAATAATTTAAAAATGGTTTAAGTACGTACATCAAACTTTTAGCACTATACATTCTTAGTGTGATGGATGTTCCTACTTACTTGAAATAAGATTATGAATATTTAGATACAATGTTGTTGTTCAAGACGGAGAACTGCATTTATTTCAAGCTGAGATCGAATACACAGTAATACCCCGCTTAACCAAGGCCGTCTTGAAGAACAGGTCGAGACAGAGTGTTCATGACGTCACGAAAGGAGGGAAAGCTTTTCTACGCGCGCGCATTCGCTATGTGAGGAATATAAAGCTTTGAACATTTATTTCTTTTCCGCATTTATATATTGATTATTTCTTCTTAATTCTCACTTAGAATATTTTTTGTTGAAAGTTATGTTTTAACAGGCTAGAATGATGCATAATATTTTCCCGGATAAAGGGACAAAATCATTCATGAAAGGCTCCTAACATTATAAGAAAAATCTAAGGAAAAACTGACTCAATGTAAAATAACTTCAAACAGATAAAATAAAAAAAAAACATTTTCTTGCAAAGAAAATTTGAAAAGTAGAGCATTAGAGGCATATTAATAAAAAATCAAGTGAATTTAGAAACATTTTGCTGTAGTTCCTTTTTCCTGTGAAATGACATTTTTTTATGCTCATAGAATCAATGAATCATAACAAAAAAAAGAATTATAAAAAAAAAATGCATGCAAAAATATGTACAAATATAGAAATGACAAACAGTTTTAGACACCACAGTAATTATATAGTAAAAATAGATTCTAGATTATACGTTAAAAGTATCCAATTAAAATAATTCATTCATTCAATATTCAAAAATATAAACTAATATTTCAATCCAATAAATTAAAAAGAAACACATTTACTTGTAAAGAAAATAGGAAAAGTAAAGTATTTGAGGCATATTATTACATAAAAAATGCATATGACAAGAACAGTTTAAACACCATAATAATTATATAGCAAAAATAGGACGTCAAAAATGTATATACATTACAGTAAATACACTTACTTATAAATAATCAGAAAAAAAAACTTTTCACGGAATATATCATTAATGAGGCAACGTACTGATAAGTTTCAAATTTTGAATCATTTGCATTTGTGACAATATTATTTAAATTATTAATTACATTATTTTTATGCATATGCATTAAAATTCAATATTATGCTATGGCAAAAATATCTAAAAATCAAACAAAAGTTTTGAAATTTAAAAAATAACATTTTACATACTTGGAATGCTAAAATCTTTATGAAAGTAATTTAAACGAATAAAATGTAAATAAATAACTTTTCTTCAAATAATAGTTATATGAACAATTAAACATGTTCATAAAATGTATGTAGTATAAAAAAATTACAAGGATATACATGCACAATGAATAACATACGAAAATCGATAATTGAATATTTAAATAAATAAAACAGAAAAATACAAAAAGCAAACATTAATTTAATTGGCTTTAAATTTCTTCATTTTTCGGTTATCCTTCATGGTTAAAATTTCACTGCGCTTTTTTGAATAATTATTTAAGCATATATTCCCAAATGTAACGAATACTTTTTTAAAATATGAAAATGCAGGGGGGAATGTTACTATTTACACAAGGTGAATGAAACGAATGAAAGACATTCCACAACTCGTGCAGTTCCAGATACGCTTCAGTTATGCTTGTAAAGCAAGATAATTGGCAATCAACTTTAAGAGAAACTTCGATTCGAATGTTTTCGATATTAACAAACTAAAAATGAAATATAGAGTTGAAATGACTTTCATAACAATATCTGTGGGCATTTTTAAACCTCCTCTATCCAGAAGTCTCAAATATTTTGTCCCTTCGATATTTTCCGAGTCGAAATTAATCTGCTTATCTAAAACAAATGTATGCTTGCAATCGGAGCATTCAAATTTTATATTATGACCACAATATCCTGCTATATACATTAAAGCTTGATACTCTTCGATTGAAATATCATCTGATTTATTTCTAATGTTTAATATTTCGTTGAAATCTGTAATATCTACTTTAACATGAAATATCTCACCTGAATGATTTGAAATTAATTTTTTGAGTGAGATAGTACCATATTTATCTGAGTGTAAAGTTAACACACTTTTAATGCGTAACTTTTTTTCACAGCTTGCAAAATTTCCTGCAGTGATATGATAATTTGCTCCAGACATTTGTCTGTATTGCCCAAATCTGGCTTCTAAACTATCAGTTTGGAACTTTCCAGTTAAAACATATTTGAAATTCTGCTCCGTCAAAAGATACTTTATTAGTTCTGGGATGGTATTTACCGTATGCCTCAAAGCAAAAAATGTTTCCTCGCTTAAACAACCTTCTCGTTTATTTTGCTTTAAATTTTTCCAGCAGTCCAGCCACTGAACAAATTTTGAAAAAAAAGTGAATAGTTCATCATCCACATTTTCTTAGGGTCTGGGTATCGTTTCTCTTTTAACGAGTAATATTTTATGTTAAAACGTAATTAAAAAAATCTCTCATTGAGGAGATACAGCAAATAAAACAAAATGTTTTTTTTCTTTAATTTGGTTTTTGGATCAGATAGCTATTTGATGACGGAAAAAAAGCCAGATAATAAACATAAATTATGTCAGTGTTGTGTGTATTTTTTTTATTATGGAAGAAAGCATTTAGTTTTACTTCTCTTTCCGGTTATTTTTTTTAAAGAAAATCTTTAAATTTTCGATATGCTCGCGCCCCCCTTGTAGGGTCATCGCGCCCCCAGGGGGGCGCGCCCCACACTTTGAGAAACATTGTTTTAAAATGTAATGATAAAAATTAAGAGAAGGAATAATTAAAAAGAGAAACTAAATCATTAAAGTAAAAATTACATTGGGTGTGAATAAATCCTTGTGAGATTGTTTTTAATATGAATGGTTAAAAATGTTTAAGAATAGGGTGGCGAAGTGAACGTAATGTGAGAAATATGCTAGTAACTGCTCGCTCCGACGAGACGAAGTGATCCGTACCGGCTTAATCTGAGTGGAGAGGGAGAAAATTTTCGACTTGCGAAACTCGGATTAGATATTTCAACGCTTCATGCGCAGTTCATTGGATGTTGCTATTCCTCCTGTTGCGAATGGTATCGCCTCTCCAACCAATCAGCGTCAAGCTAATGACTTTATTAAGTTGCTGCTCTGTTCTTTCTTCGATGTAAAAAAACTTCGCTATGTAACGTTGTGTATTATGTTTGTGCGATTAAATGCTTTATATATATATATATGCGTCGCATCCTAGTCTATTCATTATTTTTAGAATAGTTACACCAAAATCAGACATCGGGTAGAAGTCAGCCCTGCAATAAGAAATAACAAATTTTGTAAAGGTGTTCACGTTTTATTTTTCGGTGCGGTTTTGGTTCCTAGTTTATTTTTGTGAGCCTGAAAGAAAATACGGATGTGGCACAGTTAAAAACACAACGAAAATCACTGCGTACGTCGTTTACGCTCAGTGCTGAAGTTATAGAAGAGGAACTTATGAAAGAAGTTCCTGATGTGGATCCACTTTCGATTTTAAAAATGCAAATTAGCGACAAATTTTCGCGTTCAGAAAAATGCCAAAGATGCATTTCGAATATAATCTTGAAAGAGGAAACCGACGAACTAGCTTATGAAGAGGACTTATGAAAGCCGAAATATACACAGATAGATTTTCGGAAATTTGTGCAAAAATAGAAAGACTATCTGTAAAGGAAACAGAAAAAAAAGAAGTCCCTGAAAGAAAAAAACTGCTGAAAATTGAACTGAAAAAATTCGACGGCAATGCCAAGGAATACCTGACGTTTTGGAGTCAATTTTAAAAAAATCACGAAGATGAAAGTCTGCTAAATGAGGACAAATCCGAGTACCTGCTACAGGCCGTCGTCTCAACTTCAAAGGTGGCTCGATTTGTCGAGAGTTTACCCGCAACAGTGGACAACTATCCAAAAGCAATAGCCCAACTGCAGGAACGGGTAAAATCCTAGCTGGACCCACTGGTGTTTTTTGGCACCAAAATATTTTCGCCAAATGGCGCCAAATGGAGAAACACAAGTTTTTCAAAATGGCGTCAAAGACGAAAAACTCTTGGAAACCGTATGTGTCAGAGAGGGGGACAAAACGGGCACAAAGAGCAACGGTTGGTTTTTGAAGGGGGGGAGGGTACAAAAAGTTCAGAAATCATGAAATGAACGGGATTTTAGGAATGGCGTCAGGGACGCCTGAAAACCGTTGGTAGTAAATGTTTTACATTAAAAAAAGTAAGAAATGTGCTTTTTTGCAAAAATAAAATCGAAAAAATACATGTAATTAATCATTTTAAAAGATAAAAACGGAGAAACCAATGAAATTCATTTTGAAAAAGCACTCTAAAACCAGTGTGTAGTACATGATTTACATTTTAAAAAAAAGGACGAAAGGAGCGTGTCGCAAAGAGGAAATCGAAGAAATACATGAAATTAATCATTTAAAAAATTTTTAAAAGGCACTTACTTACCTTACGCTTGCGGTTCGTCTTTTTCTGGTGGTGGATACACCCTTGCGATGGATGGGTGTGGATACACCCTGCAATCATACATACCTCACGACAAAACATATACCAGTCCACGACGGTATTCTTATTGACTTTCAAGTCACTCACGACGAACGCATTCATGCTCTTGCCAAAAAAAATATCTGGTCAAACGCAAGATAATAGTCATACCAAGCTTGCTTTCGCTAAATCAAGTGCCCTTTCTTACACTCCGAACAACGTCGTGGGGATTATCTTTCGACTGATTGCGGTAACGCCCTTTGTAGCCGTCAACCGTTCTCTTTCGCTCTTGCAAACGCATATCCTTTCTACGCTTCGGACATTCATACCGTGAAGCAATGAAATTAGCTTTCATGCACCATTCTAACGTATCTTTCTTCCCCTTTGTGCCCAGATGCACAAAGAAACCTGTCGTAGCTTCACTTTCAAGTAATTTCCTTTCACAAGCTCTTCTTATCAAAACCGGTGCAGAGCAAACAACCTTCTCAAGCGAAGTCAGGGGTCAAAAAGACTTTTTGTCCGAAAAAGGCGATATTCGTTTCAACCGTTTAAGGGTCGCCATTTTTTTCGGGCGTTTGAAAATCCAATCTTTTGGTGTGAAATCGTAGGGTTACCATATTGTAACCTTTATCGCTAAAATTTTGGCGCCAAAAAATTTGGCAAAAGAAGTGGGTCCTCCTCGGACTCAACCCAGGAACGTTTCGGCAGAGAAGATCTACTTGTGCAGATCTCTGTGAGAGACTTCCTGTCGATGGTAATTAGAAACGCAGACACTGGACGCTCTAAGACAGATCTCCCAGCGAAGCGAAGATTCGAGCTCTGGAGAACCTAGGGTGGACACAGGACAAGTATAGCAAGTTTTTGAGTCCTTTAGTGGAGTCCTGTCTACCAGACGACATATTATAAGCGTTTGAAAGAAGCAAAAATTTCATAGAGGATACTCCGGGGGAAGGGCGTCCTCCCGTTGGTGTGGTGTGGTAGTTAGGAGAGGGGGTGCCAGCTCAGGTGTCGTCCACGTCACTTGACCATGGTTCAAAATTACGTGGTCCGTCGCCAAAAGCCCTCGTGTAGCTGAACAGTGCGACGTTAATATTCAATCAATCAATCAATCAACCGGGGGAAGGAAACTATTAATTATTATTATTATTAATGAACTTCCTTAAACAATAAGTTAAAAATGACGAAATGGTTAAACCCGCTAGGAATAATTTTTTAGCTCCTGTTAATCAAAAGAAAAAAAGAGGTCAACAAACTGGATAAGTTCCCCTCTGCAGCTACGTTGGTAAGCCCGCATGATAGGAATGGCACAGGTAGCGAAATTTATTATGTATATTTTGCAATAAAAAAACACTCCTCCAAGGACTGTTTAGAAGCTAGAAAAATGACTTTTGATGAAAAGAAAAAATGTGTATTAAGAAACAGAGCCTGCTTTGGCTGTTTTTCAGTTTTTCAATTTTCTAAGTAATGTAAGGTAAAAAATTCATGCTTATATTGTACTAAACCGCGCCATTATTTAATGTGTGATCAAGCGAAAAGCAACATTAATCAGAGATCTGATAGTATGGGAACAAATTAATTGTTTAACATTTGTGGTAAAAATGTGTTTCTGATGACTAATTGTTAAAGTTTGTGGTAATAATAAAAGGTAGAGCTTTGATCGACAGTGGATCTCAATACTCATATATTTCAAAACATGTTATTCAGAAATTCTGCATTAAATCAAATAATAAAATCAAAATGCAACATCAGCTTTTCGGGAGGGGGGAGAGAAACATCCTGTCATTTACATGATGTTTATGAATTATTAATATGTTCTCCGGATGAATCATACTCGCATCACGTCGAGATGTTTCCGGAATAAAAGATTTGTGGCAGAGTGCCAAAGGTTAGTAGCCCTGTGGGAAGTGGCATGTAAGTTACGGAATACCTGTCCCTAAATGAGGGACGTACCTCCTCATCAGAATTTTAGAATTAAGAGCCGAATTAATGGGGTTACCTAAGTTAATTTTTAATTAAAAGATTAAATTAAATGGGCAGAACAATTCTGCTGGAACGGCGACAGACGAAGTCTGCCCGCCGAAGGGACGATTGCCCTGCTTTCAGTCGCTCGCAGAAAGTGGGCATGGAAATGGATTGGATCGATCTGAAAATAAACGACCCGAGACAAGGAGAACTTGAATAAAAATTCGAAGATCTCATGCAAAAGAGGGGGAGAAAATAAATTTTGAATAAAAATTTAAAATGAACCAACTTGCACATTACCGGTGAAAAAGGGGGGGGGGTAGGACTAAAAAGGTGAATATAGGACTTTGCGGTGTAAGAATTTTCGAATGACGCAATGAAGTTATATATGTGATACAATCATGATAAATAATTAATAGAAGTGGTTGAGGAATATCCAGTTCTCAAAAATATAAGCGATCGTTCAAAAGAACAATTTAATTAATGATTGCTGGATGTGAAACGAATTTTACAAGAGATGCTAGATAGATAGGTCCGTGTTTCCATCTGGTGGCCGGAAAGGAAAGCTGAAGCGAGAACCGCAAAATTGAATCCGAGAGGTCACCCTCCCGGATTCCGACCGCGGTGAACTTCGCTTCGGAAAAACGTTAATTCCGCGACTCTCGGCGCGGTGCTAGGATTTACTAGTTATGGTGAGAGTTTTTACTTTTAAGTAGGAAGTTTAAGTTAAATAAAAAATTAAAATTTAAAATTTAAAATAAGTTCCCAATGATAAAAAAATAAATTTAAACTCTAAGCCTTTTGGCTTGGGGAAAATTTATAAATTCGTGATCAAGAAGCGCTCTAGGGCGCTTTTGAGACGAAGGCACTGCGGGATCGTATGCAGGCTGGTTACTAATTAGTTCATTGGGAACGTTAGGAAGTTTATCAAAGAACCTTTTAGAAAGGTCCTTTATATGTGGTAAAAATGGTTTAATTTTTAAATCACGATATATGACCTCATTGCGTACGAACCAGGGAGCATTAACTATTTGTCTCAAAAATGAGTTCGTCAGCGTGTGTAGCTTCTTTAAATGGCATATGCCAGCGGATCCCCAGATTTGTGATCCATATGACATGACCGGTCGGATTATTGATTTGTAGAGCAAAACCTTATGCCGGATAGCAAGTTTACTCCTACGCGAGATAAGCCGTTTAAGAACGGCATGAACAGCCTGCGCTTTTTTACGAGTCTGTTCTATATGGTGGGCAAAAGTTAATTTTGCGTCTAGAAATAACCCTAGGTACTTTGCAACATGTACCCAGGGGACGGGTTGGCCAAAAATTTGGACGGGAGTTAATCCGACTGGAAGTCGGGGTCTACGCGTAAACATGAGGCAAGCACTTTTAGAAGCATTTACTTTTACTTTCCAGTCAGTGAGCCAGAGTTCGAGCAAGGATATGTAGTGTTGCAGATTAAAGATCACAACGGAAAATCTCTTATTCTGCGTGATAATAGCAGTATCATCGGCAAACATATTGCTAAATGTGATAGATCAGTTTGCGGTACATCATTTACGTCACAGAAAATTACGTGAAAAGCCCTCGTGTAAACAGTGCGACGTTAATATTAACTCACTCACTCAGTTTGCGGTACATCATTTACGTACAGAGTGAACAACAGAGGCAAACTTGCGGAAGGCCGCTTCTGATTGGTCGAGGCGAGGAGAGCATTTTATCGACTCTCACTCGGAATGTACGGTTCGAGAGAAAGCTATGAATGGACTTGATCAGGGGGGGAGGAAAGTCAAGTCGTATGAGCTTGATTAGTAAGCCATCATGCCAAATTTTATCGAAGGCTTTGGCTATGTCCAGAAAAAGTATACTCGTGGCCTCGTGCTTGGCGAAGCCACTATGAATCAACTCCGTTACTCTGAGCAGATGATGAACTGTCGAGCACTTGGGTCGAAAACCGCACTGCTGAGGAATAATAAAATTAGAAGCAGTGCAGTGTTGATTCAGACGTTGCAAAAGCACAAATTCGTATACTTTGCTCAAACAAGAAAGTAATGAGATTGGACGGTAATTAGAGGGTAAAGCCGAATCTTTTTCGGGCTTTAGGATGGGGATGACCACGGCAGTTTTCCATGAATTTGGGAAATAATTATTTTTAAAAAGCTGATTTATCAACAGAGTGATAAATAGAAGGAATTTAAGGGGGAGATTTTTAATCATACGATTAGAAATTTGATCAAGTCCGGGGGATTTCCGGGGCTTAAGTCTCTGTACGTATGATAAGACTTCCGTTGGAGTGGTGGGTTTAATTTCTTGAACGTGTGGGGTATTGATGAAGTTAGTAACTTCATCGTGTATGCGTTGGTCGAATAGTTCTCGACCAACAACGTGGTTGGGTTCGAACTGTTCTTGCAAACTGTCTGCGATAACCTCCGCCTTTTCAATAGGGGTTATCTCGATACTGCCAAGTGCCCCTTTCAAGGGGGGAATCGATTGAAAAGGCTTACGGAGTAGGGAGGATTTCCTCTAAAGAGTGTTGTCGACGGGCAATAACGCCTCAATGTGCTTTTCCCACTGGGCACGGGAATGTGCTTGGATATCCTTTGCTATCTCACGACTGAGGGTACGGAATTCGGAATAAATACTAGGGCACCTAGTTCTTTGCCAAAATTTCCGTAGCCTGTTGCGTTGATAAATTTTGTATTTAATCTCGGGTGAGAGGATTTTGGGAGCATTATTAAATTTTGGTTTTGAGGCCTCAACGAAAGCCTCGGAAAAATTTTGATTGAGTTCAGAAATAGCTAACTCAATATTTTCATTGCTGGTGAGATCAACAGTGGGGAGGGGTTTCTTCTTTAGAGCAAAGTTAAAATTAAACCAATTTGTAGAAAGTTGCTCTGGATTTTTAATAATTGAAGTATTTAAATTTAGTTCAAGTATTACGGGGTAGTGATCAGAGCTGAGATCATTAAGAACTCTGACACTATGATTGAAGAGTATGTGCTTGAACACCGCCAAGTCGATAACACTTCCAAACCTCTGACGTGGTTGGAGGTGTGGGGCAGTCTGCGGTGCGACTAATTTCGCTCCCCGAAGGTCGCGAATCAGTTTGTGCAGCGCAAGACCGTAACGAGTCGACTTGGCATTGTGCCAACTCACATGAGCAGCGTTGTAGTCACCAGCGATGATACAATTACTGCCAGAATTAAAAATTTTCTTAAAATCCTCTATTGGGAAATTATGACCTACTCTTTTTCTGACGTAGGCCGAAACAATATTTATGGGAGGGAAATTATTAATTTTAATTTGCACCGCAGTAGCGTCCATTCCTTGTAGGTTAGGAAGGGGAACCCTGTTGTGCACGATCTCATTTTTACAATAAATAGCCGTGCCGCCTCGCGTTACGGTATGGGGAATTTCGATTCTATCGTCTTTAGTAAGACGATAGTTTGCGATCTGGGGGTCGATACCCGGCTCAAGCCAGGTTTCCTGGACCAAAAACATGTCAAGGTTTTGCTCAGAAACAAAATCGCGGACCTCATGGATTTTGTTACGCAAAGTATTTGCATTCCAAAATCCAATTTTTAACGAAGTACTCACGTGAGCGGGGAAAGTTAAGCCTGGAGGGAGCGAAGCCTGCAATAGGCTTCTTAGTAGCCCTGTTGTGATTAATGAATTGAATAGCAGGGGGATTATTTTGTCTGCCCTTGCAAATGAGGATTGCGAAATAGATATTTTGATCGGCGCGAATGTAGCTGGCTTGTTATTTATGGATGGTTGTATTGAATTGCAATCGGGTCTGTTTTTATTAAAGGCTCGTCTAGGTTATGTTTTGACTGGAAAGTAGGGAGCATTTAGTAAATGTAATGTAGAGTGCGGTACTGTTTTAAAGGTTATTTCTTTATTGGATAAATAGTTGTTTGTTAATGAATTGTGGAATCTCGAGGGCATTGGAATTTTCGTCCGAATTCAAAAGTTAAATGTAAAAAATGAACATTTAAAGGAGATTGAAGAAGTATGAAAATTCTACCGGAAGGTAGATACGAAATTTGTTTGCCTTTTAAATCAGAAGCAATAGATTTGTCTTCCAACAAGGAACTGACATGGAAGCTGCATAAAAAGATGTGTGAACTCGCGCAACGGAATGATTATAAGTTGAAGTTAAAGAACGGAAAGAATTAGAAATTATAGAAAAAATTGAAGAGAAAGACGAAAATTCGTATTTTTTGCAGCATTGACCAATTATGAAAAACGATAGCATTACACTAAAAATACGACCAGTTTTTGACGCGTCGGCTCGCATAACTCGCCAGAGTTAAATGATTTATTGTAGAAATGTCCAAATTTAATTGAGCAGATACCAGATATTTTAGACAGGATTCGTAGTTATCCGATCGGACTTTCTGCCGATATTGAGAAAGCATTCCTTCAGCTGGGAATTACCTCTATACTTAGAGATTTTTTAAGATTCTTTTACCCTGAAGAGGGTGAGGAAATTGTTTACCGCCTGGTTTTTGGCGTATCGTCGAGTCCTTTTTTTTATAGCTGCAGTGCTTGCTGGAAAATGTGCCAGCAGATGATACTCAACTAGGATCTAGGTTAAAACTTTCGTTTAATGTAGATAATTGCGTTACTGGGGTGAATGATATTGCACAATAAGAAGAGTTCGTTTTAAGGTCTAAGGAAATTTTGTCACGTGGGTGTTTTAATTTACGTAATTGGGAAAGTAATGCAGAAAGTAAGCACTTATCCAAAAGTACAGGTACAACGAAATTATTAGGGATAATTTGGGATCTTGATAAGGACACTCTGAAGTGCAAAGTTGAAAGTTTATCAGGTGAAACTAAAATAACCAAAAAACTTGTTTTAGCAACTGTCCAAAAAATTTTTGATCCAATAGGTATGTTGTGTTCTGTGACTCTTAACACCCAAAATATTGTTGCAAAATACATGGAAATTAAAATTATCATGGCACTAATCTTTGCCAGATGAGATAGAGAAACCCTTTTTAAAATGGTGGAATGAAATCAAGATATTTTTAGATGTGGACATTCTTCGTTATTTTGAATTTAATGATAGCACTCAACCGCATGTTTTTGTTGATGCATATAAAGAGACCTATGCTACTTGCATATTTTTTAGATCATACACTTCTCAGGGTGTAAAAGTTGCACTTGTTAGGGCAAAATTGAGAGTAGCTCCATTAAAGGAGGTAACAATGCCCATATTATCGTTGATGGTTTGTTGCATTGGTTTCAGGTTGGCACATTCGGTACAAGAATCTCTTGATATCACTGAAACAGGAACTGTTTTTGGGGCTGATTCCATGGTGGCATTGTATTGTTTGAGAGAAAAGGGAGGTTGGTCTGTTTTCGTTTCGAATAGGATTAAAGAAATTAAAAATCTTTTTCCTAATAGTGAATGGCGTCATGTAAGTGGGAAAATTAATCCAACCGATTTAATTTCTCGAGAATACTCACCTAGTCATTTAGTTCAGTCCCATTGGTGGGAGGGTCCATTGTAGTTGGTAAAGGCACCAGATACTTGGCCCATAAAAATGTTAGCTGATTATGATGCTTCCGAAGTATCATTGGAAAGAAAAAAAGTTAGACCATGCATTTTAAATTTGTCGTAGAAAGGTTGCCTTGGTATTCTAGGAAATTTTCGAAATTTCATTCAATCTTAAAATTAGTTGCCTGGGTTCTTAGATTTCTTAATAATGTTAGAAGCAGAATCAGTGGCAGAAAGAAAGGGTGATCTTTAGATGAGTTAGAGAGTTCCGAGATCCAGCTGATCCGATCTGTTCAAGCTCAGAGTTTCACAGATGAAAAGTTAATTTCAAACCTGAGTGTATTCAGAGATTATAACAACATCATTCGTGTCAAATTTATGACCCCGATGCCTCGCCTCGGAATATTCTTCTTTAATACCCATTTTATTTTTCTTCTACATTGGATTTTTCCACTTAATAATAATTCTTCCTCATCAGTTCTCCATCCTCTCTCTGAGTAACTCAACCCTCCAATCGGAGGCGAGCTACTCGACCAATCGGGAGCGAGGCTCTCCTCGCATCCCTTCCTTATTTTTTCAATCTCAAAGTTCTCTCTCCCATCCTCCTGGACCCCCCCCAACGAGTACCTGCTCCTTGATTCGACAAGCGTTTGTCAGCCTAATGCAGTTAGCTACCCGCCGATTCTCGGCTGGTCGGCCTGCGAGGTGACGGGTTCTCCCGGACGCTAAACTTGCCAATCATGCCATAGCTCAGCATTGTTTAAAACATTTCGTCTGAGTTTAATGTTTGGCTGTCGCAGATTTTATTTTCTCTCCTGTTTTATATAATTTTTATTTAATTTTTAAGATTATTTATTAACTGGTTCCAGCATTTTTATCCTTTAAATTCTCATATTTATTTAATTCAAGAGTGCAATCCTTTTTAATTTCAACTTTATTTTAAATTTTAAACTCTTAAAATCTAACATGGCAAGTTATATCTTTGAATGTCAACCCACAATTTTATGAAGATAGGGGATTAAGACCTCTGCGGAGATCAAGTGCCCCGAGGACTATTCTACCCATCATTCGTGTGAAAACGCGAATCATTGAACGCATAGATGCACCTAACTTTTTTTCGCCAATCTTACTGCCGAACAATTATATATTTACGCAAAGACTTGTAGAGCATTTTCATTTAAAGAATCATCATGCAGGGACGCAGTTGCTTTTAAGCATAATACGTGAAAATTATTGGATAATAGGTGGTAGAAGAACTGTTTGAAAAATATGGAATGCCTGTGTTAAAAAAATGTCGGAGATTTAAAAGTAAATCTCCAATGACTGATCCTGTTTTTCAACCATCTGACAGAGTAAAAGATGCAGCAGTGTTTGAAGTAGTTGGTGTAGATTTGGCTGGTCCCCTGTACGTCAAACGGGGTGATAAGGTTTGGATTGTCCTCTATACCTGTGCCATCTATCGTGCGTTGCACCTCGAATTAGTTTTCTCTCTTTCAACTGAAGCCTTCCTATTGTTCTTTCATCGTTTTGTGGACAGAGGAGGAAGACCTCGAATAATATGTTCTGACAATGGCACGAATTTCAGAGGTGCCTACAATGAATTAGTTGATATCGATTGGAACGAAGTACCTCGATATGCAGAGATACAACGCATAACATGGAAATTTATACCTCCCACAGCTGCCTGGTCGGGAGGCTTGTAAGAACAATGAAAGAGCTTCTGAGGAGAACTTTAGGGAAGGCCATATTTACGTATGAAGAATTGCTAACTATTTTATGCGAATGTGAAAAAGTTGTCAATTCACGTTCATTGACATATCTGTCTGAAGGTATGCAGGATATAACTCCAATTACGCCCGTAAGGTTCCTGTTTGATACTAAAGATTTAGATGTCCGAGATGCTAATCTCTCCCGGAAAAGATTGAGAATTAGAGCTAAAGTAATCGAGGAAATAAAAAGGAGATTTAGAAATGAATACCTTGGTCAATTAATTCAACTACAAAAACAACATCCCCAGTCGTCAAACGTTCATGTGGGTGATATATTATAGTCTTGATCGGGGACGATTGGAAAAAACGTCTTCAATGGCCTTTAGCTAGTGCAATAAAACTGATTCCTGGAAAGGATGGACTGGTGAGTACTGTTAAACTAAAGACTCAATTTTGTACTTTAATTCGTCCAATTCAACGTGTGTTTCCGCTTGAGGTGAGTGGGAATGATGTAACAAGTCTACCCCTCCAAAAGTTTCAACAGACTGATTCGTCCGTGAACTATCCAAATCCTGATACTTTGTACGCTACTGAGAAACCTCAGGTGACCAGATGAGGTCGTCTAGTGAAGAAACCCGGCAAGCTGATTTTGTTGACTTTAACTGATGTTTTTGACTAAGCTATCCAGCTTATCAAAAAAGGGGGGGGATGTTGCGAATGTGGCATCGCCTCTCCAACCAATCAGCGTCAAGCCAATGACGTTATTATGTTGCAGCTCTGTTCTTTCTCTAGACGTACAAAAAACTTCGCTATGTAACGCTGTGTATTGTGCGATTAAATGCCTTATGTGTCACATCCTAGTCTATTCAATATTTTTTAGAATAGTTACACCAAAACCAGGCATAGGATAGATGTCAGCCCTAAAATAAGAAATAATGAATTGTGTAGCGGTGAGTTTTAAGCTTCACATTTTACCTCCATGGATGAGATTTTGTGTTTTAAGCATTTTTTTCTGCTAAACATGTAGTAATGATTAATGATACAGATCAGGTTATGGATGCACTGGCTGTAATGTCCACACACACACACACTTACCATGTATATTCTCCAATAATTCCGCTGTTCATTCAATAAACAAATGCATTCGTTATCTAAAAGAAGCCGCTTGTAACTTTAAGAAAACTAAAAGTGTAAGTTAGATTGAAAGTAAGATTAACTGCAAATAATTTATTTATAAAGCTGTCTTTTCACAAATGATGACGCTAATTGAAATTTGTTTGATCATGGGAGATAATTTTTGAAAACGGCAACTATTCGTTGCTATAGCATCAGGTTGGGGTTTGAAAAAATGAACGTATAAGCATTCTTTAAAGAAACTTATGTGGGAAAAAACAAAGTAAAAAAAAAGCGCCAGGGGAAAAAATATCCTTATGCTAAAATTATCCGAAATCACCAGGGAGCGCTGATATTGTAAAGGAAAAAAAATGTTTCTCCCTGAGAAAGAAAAAGAAAAAAAATTGTTTTGTAGCCGTTTGATAAGTCTCTTTTTTACAATTCCTACTTTTAGTTCACACTCTCCCAATATATATCTTTATATATCTTATTCGAATTTTCAATCATTAATAAAAGACCTTTTATTCATCCACTAAAGTTCAAATATATTTTTTGAAACTTGTACTTGATATTAATACATTTTTTCAAATATTAATTAATTATGGTTTAAGAGATATATTTTAGTCCATATTATTCTAGTTTACATCACCATTGAATAAAACAGCTTTTGTTAAATGTGTGTGATGAAGATTTAACTTAACCTAAATAATCATATTCTTGTTAGATGTCAGCATTCCTCTTACACTGGTTTTAAGATGAATTCT
This sequence comes from Trichonephila clavipes, assembly GCA_019973935.1. Lineage (NCBI taxonomy): Eukaryota > Metazoa > Arthropoda > Arachnida > Araneae > Nephilidae > Trichonephila > Trichonephila clavipes. The sequence continues at coordinate 171,238 of BMAU01019020.1, read as the reverse complement.
TACCTATTTTTTCACCATTTTTTAAAAAAGGAAATCACAAATTTAATGTGCTTAAAAAGTTTTTAATGTTAATTTAAAAGGTGTTTTGCCATTTAATATTTTGATTCTGTCACATGTATATATGTACATATTCATATCAATTGTAATTATTTAATAAAAAGTAACTAAAAAATTTGTCTTTGTTGACCTAAGAAGGAACTGACTTTAACTTTTCTTTTTTTGAAAGCCGTGCTTAAAGGTTGAGATTATATTGTGGTTTTGTTAGTACTTTTTCCTATGGAGCTAGTGGGGCTAATCGGTTTGTAATTGTCAGGGAATATAAAACCTTTGCTTGCTTTGAGTATCACTGTTATATGGGCTTTTTCGTTTCTTCTGGGGAAAAAAATACTGAGGGAAAAAGAAAATTTAAAGGGATAGTTTGAGATGACTGTTGGGTGTAGTAATTTGGTGTTGCTGTGAAAATGGAATTGATGCATTAGTCGTTAATTGTTGGCATAGCGCGTGGCAATCTTCGCTCACTCTTCCAAACAGTTTTCAGCTGGAGGTGCAAGGGCTTACTTCTTGTGTTTTTACAGCATTCCAGGTAATGTGTTGCATGTTCCCCCTCACAGAGTTAGCATTTAGGTTTTTTACCTTGACTTTCTTGGCGCAGTCCTTGCTTGGTGATTATTTCCACTTTTAACTGGTAAGAAGTGCATTACTTTCAAGAATGGAAAAAACGTTGGCATTTACGAGCTCTAATGGTTCAATTGGTAAAAACTGTTTGATTTAAGAGTTATAATTAAAAACACATACACACTAAAATTATTTTATGAAATTGCTTTAAAAATTTGTCAGAATTATGTTATTTTCATTGTCTCTAAAATTATTATTCAGGAATGTCAAAATTTACAGGTATAATGGATATTAATCACGAATATTTGTGTGTGTGTTCACTGCTTCCTTTAACAGTTTTTTTTTAAATTTGCAAGAAATTATCATATTTCTAAATTTTATTTTTACATACAAGGAATTGGGGGAAAAAAAGTGTGTGCTTATGACCACACGATAGAAGTGATAACTTCCAATTTTGTAATGTTATTTCAGGGATTTAGTTAGGTGAATAAAAAACAAGGGGATATTAGATTAGTATTGTCATATAAAATTATTTATTCATATGCCTGTACACACAAAGTAATATTTTTTTGCTAAATATATTCATTTGTTAATTAATTGTATTCTAAGAAAGAAACAATAGGTTTATAGTAGCTGAAATAGGTTATAAATACTTTAGATTCAAAATTATTTAAATATCTAAAAAAACTCCGTCAAGCGTTGTTCCGTACTTTGTTGTGCTTTCATTTGGATCATTGTTTTTCTTGTTTGAGTTGGGCTAGGAAAACTCTTATGCCCTGAGAGGAACAGGGTATGAGACCGTTTTGATGACGTAACGAAAGGAAGGAATACTGCACTACTCGCAGTCGCTGTCAATAATATAAAACTTATGACATTTATTTCTTTTTAGGTCATAGACTAATATTTCCACATTTATATATTTTTTTATAATTCTCACTTAAAATATTTTCAGAAAATATTTTTACAGATTGTTAATATTTTATTGTTAAATTAATACTTTTTAAAGAAGGATGTCTAATATTTTACCGGAAAAAAAGGACAAATATCACTCATGAAAGGCTCATAAGAATATAAGAAACATCTAAGAAAAAACTGACTCAATGTAAAATAATTTCAATCGGATAAAATAAAAAAAATCCTGTTTACACTAATAATTAATCTTCATAAAACTGTTCTTGCATAGAAAAGCGTGTTTTTAGAAGATGTATTCAAGCAAAGAAATCCAGTATTGATGCATATTAATTAATATAAAAAAGTACTACAAAAGTGCATTGAAATACATAAATAAATATTGACAAAATTCGTAAAATTAAATGATGTAAAACGGAAAATTTGCCAAAAACATTTTTTAAATAGATTTCATTAAACTGAACATTATGTTCACTGCCACCTTTGTAGAGGAAAGCAAATAATAAACATATGTTTTGATTTTACCTTAATATGATAAAAATATTTGTACATTTTTTTAAGTCTTAAGGGAAAATACAAAATAAATCAAAAGTAAAATCATAATTACCATTTGCAGTTTAAAAAAAAAGAACAATTGAAGTAATTGTATGTGTGTGTTTGCTGGTTTGAAATTGCGTCAACTATTTCTCTTCGAAAAACAGTATTTTCTGAAGGGTCATTTCAACCCTCTTTTTATTAGCCCTTTAGCAGGTCATAAAATAAAGAATGTGTTTCTGTTGAGGGGCTTTGCAGAGGGAACACTTCCAGCGAATATTTTCTCACGGCGGTATTTTTACCAATAAAATGGACTCTGCCTGCTTTAGGAATAATCCGAATATTTTCACTGATGTTCTAAAAACTTTGTTGACGAGAAACAATTTACTACACGGGTAATTGTCTTACGCCAGTCTAATGTTTAAATATATAAGTAAATACAGAGAAATTTTTCAATACAAATCTATAAAAAAAAGGGAAAAAAATATTTTTTTAGTAAAATATTTAATTTTTAATGATACAAAGAGGGAGAAGATTGGAAAGCGGCAAACGTCTCTTAAAGCACAGAGTAAAAAAGCAAACCCGCACAAAATATTTAGCAGCTTGGATTTATGAATCTTATTGACACGATAATTTAATAATAAAACTAATAAACTGAAGCAGGGCGTGCACATAATTTTTTATGGGGGAGGAGGAAGAGGAATTAAATTTTTTTTTTAAAAAAGAGATAAAAAGGGTTGAGCCGTAATCTTTATGCTAAAGATTAAAAATCTGTTGGTGTATGAAGAGGGGGAGGAATTGAACCCTCGGCGTTCTTGTGAACAGAGAACCTGCTTAGACTCTAAAGGGATTCATGGTACCAAAAAGAGTATTGTAGATTGCGATAAAGCAGTGCTTCTCAAACTTTCAATATTTGTGACCCAATTTTCAGTCAGAATATTCATCGCCCCCTTTTCTTATAGTTGTGACGAATCTTTACGGCACCTTTCCACTAATAATCTTAGGCGTCTTTGGGGATTGTAAATTCGCGTATATTTCCAATCAGCTCTGAAAGAAGAAAATGGGATATGTAAAGTAGATAAGGTATTTAAGAAGAGCGTTGTAAGTTAGCAGAGAAGAAGGCTATTGAGCCAGCAGCAGTAATGACGAGATTAAGAGGATTAAGATATTGGAGTATTGCTGTTATTATTCAGTGAAGGAGGATTAATCTACCTGGAGAGATCATAAGTACAACCAGGTGATATATTCTAGCATAGTACCGCTTACCACAAGCGCGTTAGTTTAATAAAAATTAGTTCAATTTTAATGAAAGCTAATAATTCAAGTTGCGTGTATTTCTCAGACCTCCTATTCCGGCAAACCTTTTCGATAGTGAGCTTAGTAATTGATTAATTTCATATTTCGTAATTTAATTCAATAGTAAAGGTAAATCCCTTTTTGACGTAGACATCTAGCTAAATATTTGTCATTAGAAGTTTGATGTTTGAACTAAGTGAATAAATATAATTTATTATTATACAAATGGCGCTGGTCATTGTTTGCCTCAAGTTAATCTTAGTGTCCAGGGTGGAACCCAGGTGGGTTCTCACAGTGGCGCCCAACGAACTAGTAACCCCAAGTTTAGAGTCTGATCTAATTTTCGAGTAATCCCCGAGCAGTATTTTTTGGGGGTTGAGAATGTGTCGAATTTTTGGAGAACATTGGTAATAATTTAACATATTACGAGATACCCACACAACTGGCTTGTGCATATTTGAAGGATCATCTCACAGGACGGGCACTGGATTAGTTTGATGTCTTAGGTTATAGGGTTGTAGAGGACAAATCGGCAGATTACGCGCACTTAAAGCAAGCTTTGACGGAGCAATTCCCCGTGGTTCGAAATAGATCAGAGCTCGAAACGTGTTTCTAAGCGTAATACCAAAATCACAACCAAAGACCTTCCGATTTTGTGTATGAATTGTTAAAGATACACAAACAGTTAAAACTAGGCATGGGGGAGGAAAAATTACTGGATCATGTTATCAGTAGGTTAGAACCTCAACCTTTAGATTATGTGGAGGTACGACACCCGCAGACCACGTCTAACCTTCTACAAATAATTGATAAAGTACGAGGAGAGGTTTCTAAATAGAAGGATCAGGGGTTAGAGTCAGGAACTCCTAAACGCAACCCATAGCGCGAGTAATCACTTCCCACACAAGGATAGGTAGGAAAATTGGCGGGATACCAGAGTTAACAACCGATACTCTGACAATAGCAGATCGCAGAGGGAATTCAACAGATTTGAAGGTCAAGGTGTTGGGGATAATTGGAGGTTCGATAGTAGACGCCGAAGTGGTCAATCTGATCATAGATTCAATAATCAAGATGGTCGACAGGGTGGTTCGAGGAACGGTGCTTTCAGAAGCCAGAATGGTCAAAACAGGTATTTAAACTTTTAAGCGATCGATACGAATCTGGGGGTGATCGACCACAAAGTACACAAAATCCTCCTGATACGGAACAACGTACTATTAGGATCTCATCAATGCGAATGACTCCCGTAGATCTGCCTTATGTTCCCATTCTTTTGAATGAAACATTCATCACAGCCCTGTGGGACACGGGAGCGGAGAAATCCTTTATATCCGAAGAGGTCTACCGCAGATGTTTTTCATATCCACCGCGTCAAAAGACTAAAGATAGAGTAGTGACGGCTCAAGGAGCCCCGTGTTGTCACTTAGGTCGGATCGAATTACATATTCGGATCCGAGATTTCCAGAAAACCTGGAAATTTCATATTCTTAACAATATGCAGTACCAATGCATTTTACGCATCGACTTTATGTGGGATTACGAATTAACTTTAGATTTCGATAAGAAATCTTTGGTCATTCCAGATGATCAAATTAAACAGTTGCCAATAGTGGAAAAACCGGTTGAGATTGATCTATCCGATACAAAGCTAGGTGAAAGGCAAAAGCAAAAATTAAAGAATTTATTTAATAGTTTTAAGGGTCTATTTTCAGACCAGCCTGGGTTAACTCATGTATTATATCATGAAATCGATACTGGGTACCAGGATCCAGTAGTGTCAAGACCCTATCGCTATGATAGAGTCAAACAGGGAATAATTGACTATCACATAGAGAAAATGTTACAGGAGGGTAAAATTCGGCCTATTCAATCACCATACGCCTCGCCGGTAGTATTAACGCGCAAAAATAATGACCTTCCTCCAGATTTTCCAGAGGAGTATCGATTCACGATTGACTATCGCAAACTCAACGCCATCAATAAGTATCCGAGATACCCATTACCGGTGATAGATGACCTGATTACAAACATTCCACATACCGCTATGATGTCGACACGTGATTTAAAATCAGGTTATTTTCAATTGGCCATAAATCCTAGGGTCATCGAGAAAACCGTGTTTATAACGCGAAATGGCCCTTTCGCATTTCTACGAATGCCATTCGGCCTTTCAGGGGGCACCAAATTTTCAAAAGGCAATCGACATAATCCTACGACCTGTTCTTGGGCGTTTTGTTAATTGTTATATGGACGATGTTATAATAACATCTCCATCATTTAATGAACACATAGATAATTTGAATCAGGTATTTACATTGTTGCGAGACGCAGGTCTAACACTGAATAAAGATAAGCGTCACTTCGCATGTGACAAATTGAAGTATTTAGGACTCATAATTAGTAAAGACGGAATTGAAACCGATGTTTGTGTTGTGTGAGTTCAAACTATAATTAGATGCACATTTTACTTCTTTATATTAGTTTAATATCTATCTTACTTCACAGTACAACACATTACTAATTACCGATCATTTCTCATAGTTGCGTGGTATTTATATACAATCCTCCACTCAGTCACAGTTAACAGTCTTTAACTGGTTGCAGTTAAATACACAACATCTCCTCCCTCCTTAAAGAACAAGTCTTTCAGGAGGTCACCTGATTCTCCCGGAACGCCAAGGAAATGGCCTGTATGGAACTGGTGGACTCCTCATCTCGGAGTCAGTCTTTTTAGCTGAAGACTGTGATAGATCTGGAACCGCAACAACAGTCGATGGCACTCCTTGTACGGAAGATGAACCCAATTCCTTGTTCAGATCCTTAGAAATATCTCCCGCCGTTTCTGCTTGATTGATTGATTGATTGAATATTAACGTCGCACTGTTCAGCTACACGAGGGCTTTTGGCGACGGAACACGTAATTTTGAACTATGGTCAAGTGACGTGGACGACACCTGAGCTGGCACCCCCCTCTCCTAACTACCACACCACACCAACGGGAGGACGTTTCAGCTCTCGACAGATTTAACGTGCATCGCTTGTGACAAAGCAAGCCACAGTCCGATACCTATACCACTCGGCTACCGCGGCCACCCCGCCGTTTCTGCACGCTGAATATTAGAGTTGTTTTCTTGAGCCTTTGCTGATGGAAATCTCTGGTGAATAAGTGGAATGATGTTTTCTTGCACTTTATCCCCCACTGGACGGATCTGATCAACATGTCGTCTCACCAGGGTTCCTTGAACATCAATGATGTAGTGGAGTACGCCATCCTGGTTTACAATGGTACCAAACTTCCATCTAGTATTAGCTGCTCTGTAAACTCTCACAGCCTTTCAATCTCCAACATCAAATTTCCTATCTCGGAATTCGAAATTATCTCTTCGTAATTTATCCTGATTTTTGTTTTTAATTCAGGTAAAAGTAAATCTATCCTGGTTCTAATGTCTATTTTTAGGAATAACATGGCTGGACTAAATTTTGTAGTTACATTAGGAGCTTTTCGGTATTGCATTAAAAATGTACTTAATTTCTGTTGTATAGTACCTTCGTATTTATGCATAGCTCTTAATGACTGCTTTAAAGTAGCAACATAGCGTTCTGCTTGTCCATTACTAGAAGGCTTGAAAGGTTCACTAGCTTTGTGCTTAACTCCATTTTTATGCACAAATCCCTGAAATTCATAAGATGTAAACTGAGATCCATTATCACTGACAAGTACCCTAGGTAATCCGAATCTTGCAAAACTATCTCGAAGACATTCCATGGTTTTCTTGGTTGTGGTTACCTTCATAAGATATACTTCTAACCATTTGGAATGAGCGTCAACGATCAGAAAAAACGTGTGTTCAAAAATTCGTCCAGCAAAATCTACATGAATACGTTCCCAGGGCATACTGGGATATTCCCAGTATTGAACTTTATATTTTGGGGATCAGCCTTATATCTAGCACAATCAACACAGTTTTTGTGACTTCTTCAATATCTTTATCTATATTTTTCCAATAGACAAACGATCTAGCTATAGCCTTCATTTTTACTATTCCTAAGTGTCAGCATGTAATTCTTCCAGAACATTCTTCCGAAATTTCCTTGGGATACAGACCCTTTGTCCGTACATAATACAACCATCCTCAATGGTATACTGGGCTTCCCTCCCTTGCAAATCTTTACCTTCCCTTAAGGCTTTTAAGAGTGGACCCAGCTCTATATCTTTACCCGTCTCCTGTCGTAACTCCTTAGAAGTAACAGGTAATGCTTCAACCCGTGACATCTGAAATATTGTGATGTCATCTTTAACTTCAAGCTCTTCCGATGTTTTTGGTAATCGAGAAAGTCTGCATTTCCGTGTTAAATAGTTTTACGGAATATTATATTAAACTCAAATGACTGCAAAATTAGCGCATAATGTAAACGTCTGGTAGCTGCCAACACTGGTAAACCTCTTTTTGAACCAAAAATATCTATCAAAGGTTTGTGATCCATTATTAAAGTGAATATTTACCTTTCAAATATAGATAAAACTTTTTTACTGCCCAAACTATTGAGAGAGCTTCTTTATCAATTTGGGAGTATTTTTTCTCGGACCCAGATAAAGTTCTTGATGCGAACGCAATCGGACGTTCAAGGCCATCTGGATATACGTGTGACAGAACACAACCAATACCAAATGGAGATGCATCACTAGCTAAAGTTAAAGTGCACCAAAACTTTAGGTGAACAAATTCCTTTCTTTATTTGCTCAAAGGCAACCTGGCAATCCTTCGACCATAAAAATCCAACATTTTCTTTGTCAAATTATTAAGAGGATTAGCAATAGTAGCTAAATTTTCACAAAATTTCCCGTAAAAATTAACTAACCCTAAGAAACTTTTTACTTCATGAACATCCCGTAGTACAGGAGCCTTTATAACGGCTGAGATTTTTTCGTCAGTTTTATGTAACCCTTTTGAATCGATTCTATGCCCAAGAAAATTTATTTCATTTTGGAAAAACTTACTTTTATTTAAATTAAGCTTTAGCCCGTGTTCTCTACATTTCTTAAATTCCTCTAAAGCTGTAAAATGCGAAATTTCATCGCCCCTATTATTCTAGCATCATCCATAAATACCTTGACTCCCTCCATACCCTGAAATAGTCCGTCGACATAGCGCTGCCAAATAGCAGGTGCCCCATTTAATCCATACATAAGTCTTTTACAAACATATTATCCCCTGTGGGTATTTATAGTCATTACTTTTTGACTGTCGGAATGGACTTTCATTAGCAAATATGCATGCTTAAAATCTAATTTTGTAAATTGTTTTCCCCCATTTAAACTACCAAAAATTTCTTCCAATCTTGGTAAAAGATGCTGAGGGACAATTAAATTTGGATTCAGGGTTACTGAATAATCAGCACATAGAGTCTTATACTACCATCGGTTTCAACAACAGGAACTACTGAGGTTGCCCATTCAGAGCTGTCGACTTTTTTATACTACCCTCTCCTTCAAGTCTGACAATTTCGTTTGCAACTCTACCTATTAGAGCAAAGGGTACTGTTCGAACCCTACAAAATATAGGTTTTACTAGGTCTGAGTTTTAATTTAGTCTCATAATTGCTTATTTCTTCTAATTTATCGTCGAAAATATCCTTATACTCTCTTAGAAGGTTATTTAAATTTTGTTCGGTTTTTGCTCTAAAAGCTTTAATAGCCGGCCAATCTAAATGAATTTTATAGAGCCATTCCTGACCCAGAATAGTACCTAAGTTTTCTTTCACAATGTATAAGTTCAAGTTTACTTTTTGATTTTTATATTGTACCCTTACAGTAACATATCCTAATGGTATTAATGAATGTCCTTTATATGTTTTAAAAACTATATTTGTAGGTTTAATTTGTTTATTTGAAATTTTCCTGAAATTTTTCCAATACTCATTACACTAACCACTCCCCCCGTATCCAATTCCATAGAACAACTTTTGTTTTCAATTTTTAAATTTATCATAATTGGAGGTCGTTTCGGTTCTTCCTTGTGTAATATACAAACCTGAATTTTTAATTCGTATAGTGGAATTCTATTTTTATCCTCAACTTCATCTAATAGAACCATCTTCATAACCTGTTTTTGTTTAACAGATTTCGCATTTGCCATTTTAGATGCGAAGCATGCCTGATTAATGTGTCCAATTTTCCCACAGAAATAACATTTACTTGAAATAAACCTACAATTCTCTTTTGCATGGTTGGTACCTGTGCATCGTGAACAATATGTTTTCTTTCGGTTTTTTGTAAAATTGGACTTTTTATCCATGTGTTTTTTAAAAGTTTGCATTGAATTTATTCCTCGGCCCATAACATCATTTGCCCCTTTAAAAGCTTTTTCCATAGCCAGTGCTGTATTTAGTGTTTTCTCGAGATTAATATTATCTTCCTCAAATACTCGATCTAAAATCATTTTATCCCGCAACCCTCTTACAAATACACTCAGGAACATTGAAAATAGCGACCCAAGAAGGAAGCTAAGTACAATCGCGAAACTTTGCAAATAGGTACAGCGTAATGCGATATGCAAATGATCCAAGTTTTGTGCCAATACGCATGATCATACACGCCGAGGTGGCACTACAATCAGGAAGAGGGTGCTATATAAGACAGCGCAAATTCGAAGATTCATAAACGTGACGATTACCCGCCGATTGTAGGAAGACTTTGGGAAGCGAAACATGCCAGGTAAACGTGCTAGAAGACATTTCTCACAGTTAAGTGAGTTTGAGGCAGGCCTGATCATCGGGATGAAAACAGCAGGCTGGTCGACGCGCCGTGTTGCTGGCCAGGTGGATCGTTTGGAGTGTGCCGTTAGAAATTGTTGGGAGCAGTGGACACGAGAAGGTACCCACGCGCGGAAAACCGGGTCTGGAGCGACCAGGAAGACCATGAGGAGAGAGGATCGAAGGATCGTGCGGCAAGCACTTGTGGACCCCACAGTGACTCGTTCAACGATACGAGCAGACGTAGGCGTAGCAATTGTTCCACAAACAATTTCCAGACACCTTGCAGAAGCAAATCTTAAAATCCAAGCGCCCTTTCCGTGCACTCCCTTTAACACCGGAACATCGGCAACTGCGTCTACAGTGGTGCCAAGCCAGATCAATGTGGAATGTCACAGATAGGCAAAAGGTTGTGTTTAGTGATTGAATCCCGGTTTGTTTGGAGGACAGATGATAACCGTGTACGGGTGTGGAGGTGCCCTGGTGAGCGGTACAATTCCCCCCCCCCACTGTTCTACGTCACACTGCCCGCACAGCTGGTGTGATGGTCTGGGGGCCATAGCCTATGATAGCCGGTCCACTTTAATTGTGATACGTGGAACCTTAACGGGCCAACGTTATGTTGATGATATTTTTCGACCCCATGTAGGACCTTTCCTAAATGGTATCCCAGGGACATATTTGGAGCAAGATAATGCTCGTACGTATACAGCAAGATTTGCTCAAGACTTCCTACGTCATTTTCAGACTCTTCCGTGGCCGTCCGGCTCCCCAGATTTGTCCCCTGTAGAACACGTGTGGGATCAGCTAAAACGGCAGCTGCCATCATGTCACTCTGTACATGATTTAGAGTTGACTGTTCAAGATTTGTGGGCCCATCTGCCTCAGGACAACATAAGGTGTCTAATCAACTCAATGACGGACCGTGTGGCGGCATGTATTGCAGCTGGAGGTGGTCCAACGTGCTATTGAAGTTGCCCAGTATTTATGTCGTTGCACACCCTGTATTCGTTTAATTGTCTTGTTTTTGAGATCAAGTGACTCTTTCATCTGTGTCATTATGTGTATTAAATTTCCTTTCAATCCGATGCTTTCTTCTTGGGTCGCTATTTTCAATGTTTCTGAGTGTACGTCACGTAACATAATATTCAACATATCTTTATCATAATCACAATTCATTGCTAGAGCCCTAAGCTTGGCAATGCATGTACTAATACCTTCTCCTTCAGTCTGTTTTCTGTTTAAAAATTTGTGACGAGAAGGTAAGGAAGGTTTGGAAGGCAAATGTTTTTTAAGTGCATCTTTTAACTTATCTAACGTTTGCTCGGAAGGAATGTCAGGTGCAAGCAAATTTTTTAGTAACTGGTACAATTGTGCACGAAGAGACGAAACAAAAACCTTAGCTCGATTTGCTATTGGTACATTCTGTACATTTAAGTAAATTTCGAATCTTTCAATAAAACTATCGAAATTTTCATTTTCTTCATCAAACTTTTCAAACTGTACAGTTACTTTATGACTATGAGAATCGTCTCTAATTTGCAGCGCTCGAATCAGGTCTTGATTCTGCCTGAGCAAGTCCGCAATTTGCTGTTCCATGGTTCCTCCCGATTAAAGGAAATTTTTTTTTTTTTTTTACTTTGAGCCGTCTTTAGGCAATGCCTTATCCAAAAGAAAAAGAGTGTTTCTTCTTATTTCATCTCTATCTGAGAATTTAAGAATTCTTCTTCACAAAAAAAATTCTCCAAAGCACGCGGAATTAAACAAAAATTTCATCCCATTCACGTCGCCAACTATTGTGTTGTGTGAGTTCAAACTATAATTAGATACATATTTTACTTCTTTATATTAGTTTAATATCTATCTTACATCACAGTACGACACATTACTAATTACCGATCATTTCTCATAGTTGCATGGTATTTATATACAATCCTCCACTCAGTCACAGTTAACAGTCTTTAATTGGTTGCAGTTAAATATACCACAGATAACAAGGTCAAGGCGAACACGGAAATGAAGCCACCTAAAAACAATAAGAAAGTGTCGAAATTTTTAGGGATGGCTGGTTGGTAACAAAAATTTATTCCAAATTATGCAGATATATGTGAATCTTTATATAAGTTAAAGAAAAAGGGGGCAAAATTTAATTGGTCGACGGAAGCACAGGATTCTTTTTATAAAGTTAAGCGAGCATTAACAGAGGCGCCAGTTTTACAATTGCCAAATTTTCAAGAACAGTATAACTTATTTACGGATGCTAGTGGGGTCGGGATTGGCGCTGTGTTGAATCAAAATCACAAACCTATTGCATTCACGTCTAGAACCCTGAACAAGGCCGAAAGAAATTACAAATTTACGGAACGCGAGTGTTTGGCGGTGATATGGGCGTTGAATAAATTTCGAACTTATTTCGGATCCCTGCCGGTGAAGGTAATCACAGATCATGCGGCGTTAACAAAACTCACGAATGGGAAAAATTTATCTAGTAGGATGATTAGGTGGGCGCTCAAGCTATTGGAGTTTAACATTGAATGGGAACATCGACCTGGTGCTCAGAACGTTGTCGCGGACGTATTGTCTATGAATCCGGTAGACAATGTGGATAGATCACAAATTTCGTGCGCGGCTCTTCGAGCCTTGGCTTTGAGCTCCAGGGAACAACTCATTCAAGAACAACGGGAAGATCCTGAGTTAGGACACATCTATCGTTATTTGGAAAATCTGGACGATGGTTCAGTTAATGCAACTGTATGCGAGGGTTGGTCCCAGGATTTTAAATTAATTGATGGTTTACTCTTTTACGCGAAGTATTGTACAACTATTGGGGAACTCAGAGTATACATTCCTCAATCTCTTCGCGAAGCAATAATGCACGAATTTCAAGATCCGCCATTAGCAGGTCATTTAGGAAAGAAAAAGACGTATTTAAAAATACATGATACATGTTATTTCCCGTATGTGAGGAAATATATATTTAAATATGTATCAACCAGTGACCGGTGTCAAAAATTTAATTATAAAAACGCGCTCCCAGCTGGTTGATTAATTCCAATAGTATCTAATTACCCCAACGAAATCGTGACTTTAGACTTACTTGGCCTCTACCCAGCATCCCGACCCGAAAGATATAGATTTATATTGTTAATAACTGACCACTTCACTAAGTGGAGTGAGCTTATACTTTTACGAAAAGCTTCGATCCAGGTCATATAGCTAAGGCCCTTTTTGAAAATTATATTTCACGATATGGAGCTCCTATTTCTTTGATTAGTGATAATGGTCCCCAATTTATATACGATGTCTTTGAACACTTAAGTCACAGGTTGGACATAAAGCATATTAAAATGGTAACATATCGGCCGCAGGCGAACTTAACGGAAAGAATTAATCTCACTTTAGTGCAGATGATAACTTGTTTTGTAGAAGAAAATCACGATAACTGGGACTGATTCCTCCGTGAGTTCTATTTCGCGCTACGCACAGCAGTTAATGAAACTACGGGTAAAACTCCGGCTGAGTTACTCTTAGGAAGAGAAATTATAACACCTTTCCGCGTAAATTAATAAATGTAACGGATGGTGTTGAATATGTGGGAGGCAATATTGATAAATTATTTGATGAGGCGAGGCAGAATATGCGGAAATAACATAAAACCTGGGAAAATATTATAATCGGCAAAGGAGAGAGGGTAACATCAATGATTTGGTATTAGTACAAGCTCATTTTGTCAGCGCTGCGGGTAGCGGGTAGGAGAGTGGTCGGAAAGTTAATGCCTAAGTTTGAAGGGCCATACAAAGTGTTGGAAGTTCGGAATAACAATTTGACCGTTTGGAAGAAGGGTCACAGTTAATATTGACCAAGTGCGGATGTATCATCCAAGACATTCCGACACAAACAGTTTTGATAGTATTAATGAGACACTATATGAAGGAAAGAGATCTAGTAATGGGTCGAATAGGTCGAACTCGGGAAAATCCAGACATTCTAGAAAACCCTCTTGTGATGAGAGTAAGAGTTGTAAATCGAATAAGGGAGCTGCCGAATTGGAGGATCTGAGATTTAAATGTAAGAATGAAGTAGTGTTAAATGGGACAGCGGAGAGGTACGATAGAAAGTGGTCCAAAATATACAGGAAACGATCTCTTCAAGGGTCCGAACATAAAGATAATAAAAGACAATCGCTTCTACTGCCACAGGGGCTAAAGAGAACGGTTCCAGCATCAGTATATTCTAAAACTCATAAATATAAGCGGAATAATTTTAATGAACACCCTTCACAGGGACCAGAGACAATTTCAGGTCAATCCAATGAACAATAGATGAGGAAGTTCAGTCCAACTAAAGAAGAGAGCAGGCGAGGAGCAAGAGTACAGTCTGACAAGGCCCGGGAGACCAGGGCAACAGGTAGCAAAGGACACAGTGCAGCTGAGGGGAGACCAGTCCGGTCTGGAAAGACAACAACAGTGAGACCTTGCCCGTATTGCCTCAGGAGCCTCTTCAAGGAGCTCGAAGGAATACCAGAGTAGCACTGAGATCGACAGTATACCGCAGAACAGCCTCAGGAGAAGGAGCCTCAGCATGGAAGCCTTAGACGGAGATCCGGCAGATAGGAGCACATAGATGACACAAAGAAAAAATCAGGTTGTATGGTCCTTTTTTCGCTTTCTTGCTGACAAGTAGGCAGATGTTTTTGCACAAGCAAGTCAAGATTTTTTAAAAATACTTTTGGTGTACAAGAGTTGACACTAAGTTGTGCGCCTTTTTCAAGTAAGAAAAATGAACTCTAGTATATTAATTTATCTTCCAAAATGCGGAAACAATTGTTTTTGGACATTTGTTTGCAATTTCTGACTTGAAGATTCTGCGGAAATATCCAGTATTGTTTATTATATATGTTGTAAATTGTATGTATGTGTATATGTATATTTTTAATTTACATCTGGTGGCTTGGGACGCGGCGTAGTTATGCAATGATAATAATAACACTAACAAGCGCAGCACGCATGGTATGGGGGTTTTAAGGAGCCAGATGTATTAATTGATATATTATAAAATGATGTGTAAAATGTGAAACTGTATTTGAACATGCAGTTTGTTTTTTTCTTCAGTACATTTAAAGAGTTCTCATTTCAGGGTAGTTGACCCTGATCATTGTATAGAAAGAACTGATTCGTCTATAAATGAAGCAAGAATAAGTATGTTAGATATTAAGTAGTTAAGTAAAGCACATGGTCAGGTTTTTCCACTCCGGTGGTTTTTTCCTCGACCCTTCGCCGGAATTGGGTGTGCTGTAGGGAATTCTAAACCTGTAAATATCTACGTCAAATAAGCAATTTAAAACGGAGCTTGTGGTCGTCATTCTTTCCTTTCCCTTAGCGTAGGAAAATTCTTAAAGTATTAGATAGTTAGATAGATTAAAGTCGTACAGATTACGAATTAAGTTTTTTTAGAGCTTGTTACGTAATTTATTTCAGGCCATTTTAGATCTTCGAATAAATCCCGTTTTCTTCTTGGAGGGTTGTGGCGAATCTTTACGGCACCTTTCTACTAATGCTCTTAGGCGTCTTTGGGGATTGTAAATTCGCGTATATTTCCAATCAGCTCTAAAAGAAGAAAATGGGATAGGTAAAGTAGATAAGGTATTTAAGGAGAGCGTTGTAAGTTAGCGGAGAAGAAGGCTATTAAGCCAGCAGCAGTAATGACGAGATTAAGAGGATTCAATTGGATTAAGATATTGGAGTATTGCTGTTATTATTCAGTGAAGGAGCCTTAGAAGGATTAATCTACCTGGAGAGATCATAAGTAAAACCAGGTGATATATTCTAGCATAGTACCGCTTACCACAAGCGCATTAGTTTAATAAAAATTAGTTCAATTTTAATGAAAGCTAATAATTCAAGTTGCGTGTATTTCTCAGACCTCCTATTCCGGCAAACCTTTTCGATAGTGAGCTTAGTAATTGATTAATTTCATATTTCGTAATTTAATTCAATAGTAAAGGTAAATCCCTTTTTGACGTAGACATCTAGCTAAGTATTTGTCATTAGAAGTTTGATATTTGAACTAAGTGAATAAATATAATTTATTATTATACAAATGGCGTCTGGTCATTGTTTGCCTCAAGTTAATCTTAGTGTCCAGGGTGGAACCCTGTTGGGTTCTCTCACGTAGTAACAATGTTTTGAATGTAATTGTAATATACTTTGATGGTTAAACTACGATACAATACGACTTTAATTATAAACCGTACTAATTATTAAGATACATACTAAGTTTTATATATAATTTTGTATATGACAACCCAAGGAAATCACTAGTAATTACTAAACTTGTTTTTAATTGAATATTGATAAATAATCATCAAATACTTTGTGCAATACTGATTCATTTATATTAGTGTGTATTATATCAGTGTGAATGTGTATTTAATTTTTTATTACGTAAGAATGTATTTTATTTTGTAATTATTTGAAATTGCAATTTATTGTATTAAATTGCTAATTATTTTAAATATTTCATTCTCGATTTTTCGCGATATGATCGCGCCTTTTCCCAAGTAGGGTTATCGTGCCCTTCCAGGTGGGCGCACCCCACAGTTTGAGAAACGTTGCGATAAAGATTTTATTTCAAGTTCTGAGAACAATTTAATAACCGTATGCATTAAACAAAATATTATTTGTGAAGAAAATCCAAGTGATTTTTACATAATAATTTGGCCGAAAGTGAAACGAAGATTTGATAATCTTTATATATATATATAGATCTGTGCATGCGTATGTGACAAAACTCCTCGTAAACGGCTGGACCGACTTTGAAATTTTTTGAGTGGGTTCAAGTGGATTCGAGAATGGTTTAGATTCACAATTCAGCCCGATATATCGCAATTAGTTAAAAAGATATTAATTAAAAACATTAAAAACACTCAACTCAATATTCAACTGCATTATGTAACAACGTTATTGTAATAAAATTGACGAAAGTTGGCGTCGAAAATCAATTTTCAGCCAAACTGGTCAAACCGAGTCTTCATTGTTACAAAAATGCAAACGAATCATGCTTTTTAGCGTTTTTTATTATCTTTTAGAATAATCTTTATATATATAATTCTTCTGTGCGTATGTATGTGACTGGCCTCCTCCTAAACGGTTGGACCGATTTTGATGACATTTTTTGTGTGGGTTCAAGTGGATTCGAGAATGGTTTAGATTCAAAATTCGGTCCAATATCGCAATTAAATAAAAAGATATTAATTAAAAACCTAAAAACGCATATTTGTTTTACCCATGTGTGCTGTTTATTCTGCTAATGCGCGGCAAGAAAAAAAAAAAAAGAAAGAGTGGAGAATTTTCCGATATTTTCACCGTTTTTAAAATTGCAATTTATTTTTCTATCAAAATCGGACAAAAAATAATTACAAAATCGGAAAGATTATTCATTTCGTCATGATGCGGCATATATCTTTATATCTATAATTCTTTTGTGCATGTGTATGTGATTGAACTCCTCCTAAGCGGCTGGACCGATTTGGATCATATTTTTTGTGTGAGTTCAAGAATGATTTAGATTCATAATTCGGTCCGATATCGCAATTAGTTGAAAATGCGCCAAAATGATGTAAGGGTGCGCAATTGTTCATAAAAAAATCATGGGCAATATTCTTGAGGCCAATATTTTGAGCGGCAAACTTCAAGGTGAAGTTGTATTGCTACCACAGATCCCAATGATTCTTTCAAACTCACCCAACCATTCAAATTTTTGCAATTTCCAATTCGCTTTTAGCATTTGCAATGACCATTAACAAGTCACGTCAAACAATGACAATTTGTGGCTTAGATTTAGAAAACCCTTGCTTTTCGCACGACCAATTATATATTGCATGTCCGAGGTTTGGCAAACCATCGCATTTGTTTGTTTATACTCCTCAAGGATTAACCTAAAACATTGTACATTCAATGACATTACGAATAATTTATTTTTGTGCATTGAAAAAAAAATATCCCTGTAATAAAAGTAGCTCGAGTTTTATCTTTTTTACCCTTTAATCAAAACAAGTTCAAGTTTTTATTTAAAATAGCTTTTATATTCAACTTAGTTCATAATAAATACATACACGCAACCAATAGGTCAAATTGTGATAACTGTACATGTGATGATGTCAGGTATTGTAATATATATAACTTTCTTTATAAAAAATTTCATCAAAACTGTCCAGATTGTTATAACTTATTCAAAAAAGTTTGTATTTTTCGAATTTATAAGACGTGTATACAGAACAACGTCTGTCGGGGCCGATAGTTTAGAGATAAAATAAGAAAGAATAATTTTGGGGTTTTTTTTTAATAAACACTAGGCGGTTGTACGCGTTCTTTGTAATTTAAATTTTTCTCCCACCAATTTTTTTGCGCCCTAGGCATGCGCCTAGCGTTCCTAAGCGGAAAAGAGTTCCTGCCTCTATCCAGAAGTCTCAAATATTTTGCCCTTTCGAAATTGGTTTTTTTTTATCTACAACAAATCTATATTTGTAATCGTAGCATTCGAATTTAATATTATAAACGCAATATATAACCCGCTATGTACTTTAAAACTTGATATTCTATTGAAATATCATCTGATTTATTTTTAAATTTCCTAGGAATTCTCTTTTGAAGTTTGCATAAACTGTTCATCTTTTGAGAAACAAAAAAACCAAAACGTATGGTTTAAAAGATGACCAGTTGAACACACAGCAATAACGATGCATTAGTATAAAATGTGTGCAGCTTTAGGTTAAGTAATGAATAATATTTTTAAGTTAATTAAGATTTGTGTCTGTGACAGAACAAACAAAACACTAATTTAACATTTAAACACTAATTTCTCATATAAAACAAAATAACTGAAATTTATATATAATTAGGGATGTTGGCATAAAAGCACCAATTTAATATATCGTGCCTTCAAAACTAAAAAGAAGGAAATTCAATAATGACACAAGAATAAAGGGGAGAAAATACGAAGAATGGGTTGTCGGAGTACCTGTTTCCCGAAGGGAAACTTCACCTCCTATCTTTTTGACTTCGTGAGTGAGCATTGCTTCGGCCTCGGAAGGGCGGGGGGAAGAAAAGGGAATAAAAACCCTGGGAGAACGTCCCCCTCTTTTAGAGTTTACCTAATTCCAATAATGAAAATGTTAAAATGCTTAATAATTACATCCCAATGCCTGATCTTAAAAAGACCTAGGAGAATACTCCAGATTCGTATAATCCCCTTCCCTAACAATTAATTTAGTCACTCACCGAGTGGAGAGTGACGACTTTCATTGCTAAATTTTCTCTTTATTTTATTTTCCAAATGCATTTTGTTTATTATAATTTCTTTTAACTTTACTTAACTTTTTTACTTAATTGCAACCCCCACACAGGGCAGATTTCTAGACCTCCCTTGATTTGTACCAACGCATCAGTGCAACCAATAGAGAGCCTACTTTCACAGTGCCACTGACCAATCACAACAGTGCCATTCAGACTATTCAGGACTTTACCGCCGAAACCGTATGCAAGAAAATCTCAGATTCTGTAGCCACGCCTCCTTGCCACGTTCGACCAACCAATCAGGACACCCACTCCCAAGGCAGGCCCCCTTTAATTTAACTTTTTACCCACATCAGGCCACATACACTATCTAGATATGGGATGGAGGAACGCTTCGCGTTCCGTTTCCCAGTGACGCCCAGCATCATTCCCCCTCTTTTAGCCAAGTGATTTCTTTTTAGGGATGGACTAATCTTGTCGGAGCAAGTTTTCCGAATACAGGCGAAAAAAGCCGAAGGAGCGTTACATTCCCGAGCGTGACGTTAATTCAAGCTCATTCTCTAGCAAATCGCGCCAATAGAAGTTATCACTTCAAAAAAAAAGATTTGAACTTGAATTTTTTTGTTTCCTATGTGCGAAATCAATTAGTTTTATCATCCGTTTACTATGTAAAGTTATTTCAGGCAAATGAAAGATAAATTTAAATATTAGTCTTTGTATGACAGTTTTTGAAACAAGAACAACATATTTCAGTAAACATATCTAGTCTCTTTTCTCTTGCTGTCTAATCTTTGGAATCTCTTCCAAGAGCAAATTCTCACTGTAGCAGGAAGAACATCTTGAAGTTAGATGTTGTGAATTACACAACATCTAACTTCAAGATGTTTAGAATTGCGCAAGATGTTCAAGAGTTAGATTGAAGTTAGATTAAGTGGTAAAGGAGTATAAAGCTTGGTCTTCCTGATGTGGAAGAAAACATACATAATGATTTTCTCCATTTGTTTTCCAACAACTTCTATTCTGAGAACCTCCTGCTTTGCTGGATAAAATGTGGGAATTCCCCAAAGCCAAAACCAACAAAATGAAAAAAAAAAATTAAGAATACTTTTCCTCTGTCTTTCTAGTAGACAAATTCTGCTATACTCGAGATTACTTGGAATAGTAATTGATTGCAGTTTGTATTAATTCGAGATAACTCAGGATAACCAGGAAAGCAGTTAATCATTTTTAAGACAGTGGCAGTTACTGCAGCTTGTATGGTTTGACAAAACTCTTGCTTTCCTACACAATATAGTTATACAATTTAGAATAATGTATTTTTTTCTTTTAATTTGTAAGGATGTTTCCGCACTGTACAATTGGTCCGTTTTAAGACATGTAGCACTGTATTTGAAAAAAGATAATTGGTACATGCTCATATGAACAGAGCAAGAGGAATGGCTGAGAACAGGAAAAGAATTAAAGGGTGGTCTGCCAAGGCTTCTGCCCTCCACAGAGAAGGGAATCTGTTCCTGATATGAAATGAACTGAAGATGTGTACATTGATTCCTCTTACAATTCAGAGCAGGGAAAGAGCAAAATACTTATCTTTTGCTTTGGACAAGTAAGATAAAAAGTTCAGAACAGCAAAGAGTAAGTTGGGGGCAGAGTACAGATGAAGGTGTTATCCTTATTTTGGAAAACAAGTTCTCTTTATCCTTATTTCCATATGTAAGTAGTTAAATTAGCTCCTGATCATGTTGCTATGTTATGCTAGTGGAATTTAAGTCCACAGCCCTCAGAAAAGAGCAGTGGCAAATTGATTGTAATAAACAATGGGGCTTAATTGTGTTAAGAGTAAATAAGCCATTTAAGAATGAAAAGCTAGCTTTTTTAGATGCTCTATTTCAAAACCACATAAAAAAGAATTAAGTGCATTCTCAGAAATTATTCTAATGTAATAATTATCCAATTTTAAATAAATAACTATTCAAATTAAAATTACACCAATTTTTTAATAAATCTTATATTCACTACGCAAAATAGCGTAAACTGACATTTTTTTACAAAAACCAAAACCAAAACTGTTTTACACCTTTTGCTAAATATGACAAGGTTTTGACTGCGATGAAAAAGTAATAATAAAATCAATGATGTTCAATTCAGCAGTGTTTATGAACATAACAGTTAATTATAGAGTATTTTTTGAAACTATAGTTACTGTAACAGAGAGGATATATTATAGGTGAGGGGTCGGGTGGAGGTAGAAATGTAATTTGAAAATCTAATTGGGATACAGATGCCAGTTCTGTTCTTGTGTGTAAATAGCAATTGGATGAATGAATGGACAAAAGGATGGTTTTTTTATCCTATGCCCATCTTCGGCATCTCTGCCATTAGTCAATGAGCAATCCAATAAAATGATTACGAAACATGAAAAGAATTAAAATTTTCCTCCATAGAGTTGTCTATAAAAAAACTTAAAAACAATAGAGCAGTGTCTGAGGCAGTAACCATCCACTTCACCCTGATGGCAACAAGCCGAATCCTTTACTCCAGTGCGATGAAAATGCATCTGCAAATAATCATGTCCAGTAAGAAAAAAGCAGGCAACTCCAACAGATCAAGGCAGGGAGCTGGGGACTCTACCACTTTTGCTAAACAAGATATAGCACCTTTTACCTGCAGCTGCATCACAATACAGCGAGGCTCTATTAATTTGCAGTTTACTGTAAATTATTCTTTTGATGTTATGCAAAAGCAGATGAGAGTCAGGTTAAGACATGAGAGATCCTGCTTTAGAAAGCCTATCTACTTTCTCATTTCCAAAAATGTTACAATGGCTAGGAATCCACTGGAGAGCAATGGTTTTTTTAGACTTCCCAAGTTCAATTAACTTCACTCTACAGGAATGAACTAGTGAGTTTTCAGATTAAGAAATTGTTAAATGAGAGAAAATTTTAGGCAAATTTGGCTATGTACTCTGAAAGATACACAAACTATAGTCATAACATCCAAGATGGCACCTTTTGTGTTAATGTGAGGCACTGAGACACAACAGGTTTAAACAGCATCAGAATGTTAATGCAGTGGGACTTCAATAGCAACCAGACTTAAATCTATGACTTCGTTAAAACGGTGTTCATGAGTTCACAGCTGCTAGTTAAATGCAAAAGTTATGGTGTAAAAATAAATTCTTTTATGCACCATGACTCTTTCTTGATACTTAGAATTTCATTTTGAAGTGTGTAAATTTTTATTCTGTGCAGTTTGGCAGTGACGCCAGACTGATACTGTATAGCTAATTAGTAGGTGAATAATTTGTTGGCTAATAATTTTATTTTTGAGTATTAGTTGGAAGTATTTATCTATAAAGTGGACATTTATCTAAATTTTATTCCAGAATTTATTTACTAAATTTTAATGAGTTTTCCTAAAAGTGATCTCTTTGGTCTAAAATAATTCCTTAAGTTTGATTTTAGATTTCCAATTTCTGTTTGAGTTGCCTGGTAGGGAATGGTGATGCCTTTGTCTTTACAAAAAAATATTACAGATATTTTGGATTATTAATTGCTATTTATCTGCAGCATGAGCTAGTTATATAGCATGTTTAGATCTTTTTGTAGCTTCCAGTGCATTATTTAAATCAGTAAGTGATGCTGGAAAAAATAATTATACAGGGTTTGAAAGAACATAACAAATTCTCTTAATTATTTACAAGCTGATATATATTCCTAAGCAATTAAAATAATGATTGTTTTGCATTTTCAGAGTTAAATTTTACTGAACAAACAATATGAAATAATTGTCAATCACACTAAATTAATAATAAAGTTAACAAGAATAGATATTTTTTTCCCTATTAGCAATTATTTTTTTAATAAAAACTGAATTAACATGATGAGTAATTCTAACAGAAAAAATTCATAAATCAGTTCAATTTTGAAAAAGAAACATTTATAAGAAATAAAAGAAAATTTAACATGTATATTAATATTTGCACATATTATCGATTTAGAAAGATATTTAAAAACAACTAACTTTTCTCTTACATTATTTATATTTGTACTGATTGTATATGCTTCAATAAAAAAAATTAAATAAGATACTATAAAAATTTTAAAATTTAATTGCTGTAAAAACTTAACAAATATCAATTTTGCACAGTCTACAGAAACACGTAAAAACATTCTACAAGAATTTTAAATATATGAACAAGAATATTTATTGAGAAAGAAAAGCTATCTTCACTTTCATTAGTTAAATCAATATCCTTTCTGCCAATCTACTATATTCATCATAGGTTCTTTCTTTACATAATTCACATAATTTTTTGCAATGAACTCAGCAATCTGAAAATGAATTAAAACGCATAATACATAAAAAAAATTTAAAACTAAAATTTTTTAAAAAAATTTAATAGTAAAAAAATAATTGCTGAACAATTCAGAACACATTCTGAAATTTCATAAAATTACAAATATGACTTTAAAAGCTTTACATTATTTTTAAACTATATTTAGGTAATAAATACTTTGAAAACTTGACCCATACTACTTATAACACGGTTTTCTAAAATCTTAAAATATAGTATTAGAGGGAAATAATTTAATTTTTAACACTTAAAAATGAAAATAACAAGTGCTTCAAAATTATCAACAATTTATATTTAACAAAATCTGAAAGCAATGATCAAAAGAGAGGCATATATTTTTATAACTGATTTGATATTAGCATGAAAAAAGAAGTTTTTACAAAAAACCAACTATTGGAATAAATTCTTTTATATGTTATTTATGCTAATCATCATCAAACAAAGATATAAGTTATAATTTTAAAAGTTTGACTCAAATAATACATCTTGCATATGTTACATAAGTAATAAAGTTTTTGAATATATATATAATTTTTATCACTAAATAATATCAAGTGAGATAAAAAAATATATATTTCATATTAATCAGAACTTCCCAAAACTAGTGTTGCAACTTTGTTAGGGGTTGTCTATCTAAATTCGAAAGCTACAGTAAATTTAGCAAAATCAGTATAAAACAGATTTAAAAATTCAAGTTTTCTAAAAAAATTATAAAATGAGCTTTAGTTTCAAATATTAGGGAAAAATTTCCAAAAATGAGATGGTTATCAACATATTTATATTATTTTGTCCAATCTATATTTATGTGAAAATTTACTTTTAGAATAAAAATCTGTACAATAAAAAAAAACTCGTCATTTTTGTAATGCATTGAGGAAGCTTACTATCCTACAGTATTTATTTAAAATTTAATATTTTAATGCTTAAGTAAGCAGATAAATATATTCATAAATATAAATATTTAATTTTGATTTTCACAAATGGTAAAACTAAAATCTGTAGGCACACACCAAAGCATTATTTTTTAATTAATTCCATTTAATTTTAATTATTAGTAAATGTTTTAGTTTATATTTATGGTTTATACCTCTATACCCATATTTATATGATAATTAGTTGCAAGGAAGAGTACAAGTTTATGTTATGAATATTTATTGGAACTGTAGGAATTTTATTGGAAAATAAATTTTAATAAAAATTAAGAAAAGAAGAACTATATCTACTCTCCATTAATTTTAGTATAATTGTTTATCGTTCATAAGCATTCTTTTTCTTTATATTCCATCTTGCCTTCAAAAATATTTGATGAATTGTTTGATGTGGCGATTGTTTGTAGAATTTTTAAGACAATTATTTATTTACTTTTTACTATGTTGCAAATAGCTGTAGTGGATAGAAAAGAAATAAAGATAGTTATTTTATAAAGACTATTTAAAAAATCGCCACATATTTACATTACACATAGGTGAAAGTTAATAATAGTAATGAAAAATAACTCTTATTGCATGGATTCTGGTAATTCTGGTATGTATTAAATCAGACAATTTAATTTTACTGAATGACTGGTGATAATTAACTCATGGAAAAAGTAACAGAAAAAAGAATACGTCTTTCACTTTGCATTCATAATTAAACTATTCTATGTTTGCACTTGTCTTTATTTTTCAAGTAACACTAATGAATTTATTAAAAAATGAACAATGATGGGACAAGAGTATCATAAAAATCATAACATCTATGAAGATCTAAAATTTTCTATAATCAATTCATATGCTCCTAAAAGAAAATGTTTTTGCAATTGGCTGTTTAAGGCAATAGAGGGCTATTGATAATAGAACTTAAAATTTTAATATCTAAAACCAAAGTAGACAATCTGATCTAATACCTTCTTATATTAACTTCTATGACTAATTAAATTAGCACATAAAAATCACCCCTAAAATCACTCATGAAGAAAAATGTATCTTTTCATCCCATATAATTTTTTAAGTTTTGGATTTTTAGTACTTATTTCATGACACCTTATGTAAAACAAACATCCTCCAGTGTAATTTAACTACAGAAAAATCTAAAAAAAAACAAAATTCATTTTACATTAACTTCAATAAAAGAATGTATTTTATCCTATAATAATTCAGGAATACAGGAAAAATTATGCTTGAGACTATTTTTACTTACTCCCTCTATTTTTGGGATAGCTCCTATATGTGGAGTAATATACACCTGTAAATGATAAATTATTGTTATAACTCTCTCATTACAAAACTCTCCATTCAATATTCAAACTTTCAAATAATTCAAATATAAACTTAACTAACCTCTGGAGTTGTCCATAATGGATTAGTAGCTGGCAAAGGCTCTACTTCAAAAACATCTAAAACTACTTTTGATATCCAACCTTCTCTGAAAAGTACAAAACATTCATTAAAATTTTAAGTTCATTTTCTTAAAAAAGATGCTGTCATTTTTTAAAGAAAAATACATTGCAATTCAATTTATTTTACGGGGTGTTATCCAGTAAAACCCTCTCTGTTACATTTTATACATGAGGATCATATATTAATATCATTATTGACAAATATTTATGAATGCACCAAAATCACTTAAATATACATGTATTTATAAAGTTGAAATTCATATGTAAATATCTTCTACAAATAAAAAAATCGAGAAAATGTTTAAAAAATTTACACAACCAAATTCGATCTTCTTTTTACAAGTGCGAAAAGCATTAAAGAAATAATATCTATTTTTCAAAACACATAATCTTCCAGAAAAAAAATGCTAATCTAATGATGACAATCAAACAAAGAAATATTTACTTTAAAGCATTTATTATATTACAATCTTTAATAATATCTCCTCTGCCAACATTTATAAAAACAGGATTCTGGAAAATAAATAAATATATTAGAATCTAAATACATGTGTGTGTGTCCAAATACATATTATTTGAGTAAAATAAAAAAAAATATTGCATGGATATTATGAAAGAAGAGTCTTTTTTTTTAAATAACACATCACAAATAAAAATTTATAAATTTCAAAAATTCAAATTTTAAAATATAGATACTTATTATAAAAAGAATCAAATTAGAAGATATATCTTACATTGGGCAATTAAGCAGATCTTATTTTATACAAAAAATAATTCATAATTACTTATCAACAAAAATTTCTCTTTCAGCTTATAATCATTCAAAGTTTTAAAATGGGTTCTGAAATTATGCAATTAAATTCTGTGTTAGAACATATACATTCTTAAGGATCTTCCACATATTCTGAAAAAAATTAAAAAAATTTTTTAGCCTAAAGACTTTAGTCCACAGCATAAATAACATTTTTAGTAAATAAATTAAGCAGTATGACATTGTTAAATGAATTTAGTAAAATAAAACAATATCATACAGGTATACTTGAATCTTAACGAATATTTTATTTAGACTTCATTAACAATTCAAATATTCAGCTTCTATCTATAATACATTACTAAACTAACTATAATACATTACTAAACAAAAATAACAAAACTCTAATACATTACTAAAAAAAGTCTAACTATTAAGGGTGGAAATATTGAACCATATCATACCATATTGAATGAAATCAAATGTAATGTCTGATATAAAGCAAATAGTTTTAAAAAAAGTGTCAACTTTTTACATAATGAGTTATATTCACAAAAATTTTAATTAAAAGTTCTAAAACAGAGAGCTCTCCATAAATTTGTATACATAACTCAATAAAGTATTCAATAAAAATATTCAAAATTAAGTATCTACCAGACTTTTAAATAAATAAGGATTTTTTTTAATTGAAAGTAAATATAATTCTGCAAATTGGCAAAACGTTTGGATAGTTCTGAAATTATAATGCTACAACTGAATGTAATGGCTATTTAGTAAGAAAGGAATATAGCAAGTTTTATCCTTTAAAGTTCAAATTACAACAAAAATCACAATTTTTGACATGAAAATAAACATGTTGCATTGGATCAGTTTTTTACAAAACACTAATTTAAATCAAACTAAATTAATATACCCTCTGACATCCTCTTAAAACATCATCATCTAGTAGCCCCTGGGTTCCTGGAGTACTTGGAAGCACATTGCAGATATAATCACATTTTTCCAAAATGTCTTTTAAATTTGTAGTTGTCCTGTTCCAGATGACAAGGTAAAATAATTGCTTTAAAAATAGTAAATTACATATAATTGATTATACAGAAAAATTGATTCATATGGAAATGAAACAGAATTATTTTTCATTATGCTAATGGTGAAAAATAAAATGATTACAAATGCTATATGTAAGTTTTATAAAATGAAATACATTAAAAAAATAATTGAAAACTTTCAAATAATAATTTTAAACTTTGTTTTAAAAATTACACTTATTTTCCTATGAATAAATCTAAAAATTTCTTAAATAATTCAAAAACTTTCCAATTAAAAAATATTAGTAATTACAATTTTAAGTATAAATTTGATTTCACTAAAGGCTTATGAAAATTTATATCATGAAAAAGCAGAAAGAAAAAATTGTTATAGATTAAAGGATATTGTTGTTTTATATATATACAGTCAGCCCTTCATTTTACGAACCTCTATTTAGTGAATTTCTCTATTTTGTGAACTTATCCCTGAAACCAAGAACCATTTTATATTATTTCCTTCGTTAAATAACCTCCAAATAGTTAAGTGTATTTTCTATTTGACAAACTTCTCATTATTCGATTTTTTTCTCCCTATTTTTAAATTAATTCTGGACTTTTCAAAATATAAGATTTGTTTAATGTGGTTTCTAAAGTATATTAAAAAATGAATCTATTTAACGAATTTTCCACAAAACGTTTTTTAAGATTTAACGACTTTTTTTAAATAGAGGGGCGATTGTATGTACAGTGAACCACAAAAGTGTTCATACACTTGCAGTTTCCAATAAAATTTAATGTTTTCGACTAGTAAAAATTAATATATCGGAATTGTATTTTTTTAATGATACCTGCACACACACACACAACTTGGTCTTAATCAAATGACATAAACAATTTTTTAAAAATAGTATAACTATTATTTTTAAAAATTTATAATCAAAAGGCTACTAAAAAAATTACTATACAAAAGTCTTCGTACACTTAACAAAAATCTCAACAGAGCTTTAGATATTGTATTTCTTTCTTAATTTAGTACTAAATAGGATATTTTTAGTGTCCACATCAACTTTTAAAATCCTTGGTATAGATTTAATCAGTTTTTTGTAATTTCTGCATCAAGTTTCCTCCATGCTTCTGTGATTTTTGTTTTTACTTCCCATTATGTATTTATATGTCATGCTTTCTTTTTTAAAAATCGAATTCTCACCAAATATGATCTACTGGACAAAATAAAGGGATTAAGATGTGTTTTCAGATTTTGGGGAGAGTAATAGAGGCACCAGCGGCATACATTGAGAGCAGTGCACTTGGCGTCATTACCTTGTTTAAAAATGAAGTTGTCTCCAATATCCAAATTTTGGATGTATTAATTTAAAATTTCGCTTTAAAATATTTAAATAGAGTTCATGCTTCATATTATGATCAAAATATAACAAATTACCTAATTCTGAAGCCGATTTACACCCCACGCAAGAACACTTCCACCTCCATGGTTCATTGATCCAATTAGATTTTTAGGATTAAGTTTCAGAAAATTCAAAATTGACAGCAAATTGATTGGCATGACAGAAAGTTCACCATTTTTGGTTCCAATGGGCCTTTTTGGTTCCGACACCTCCAGTATGGGGG
Organism: Trichonephila clavipes; assembly: GCA_019973935.1. NCBI lineage: Eukaryota > Metazoa > Arthropoda > Arachnida > Araneae > Nephilidae > Trichonephila > Trichonephila clavipes. Next base: position 141,696 of record BMAU01019020.1, on the reverse strand, counting down.
TGGAGGTGTTCTTGCATAAGGGTGTAAATCAGCTACAGGATTAGGTAATTCGGAATTTTTTGATGGTATCGAGAATCATGAACTCTGTTTAATTATATTAATGGAAATTTTAAATTATCCGCCCAAAATTTAGATATTGGAGACAAATTCATTTTTTAACAGGATAATGACGCCAAGCGCACTGCTCTCAATGTACGTCACTGGAACCTATATAACTGCCCCCAAAATCTGAAAACACATCTCAATCCCTTTATTTAGCCCAGTAGATCATATTTGGTGAGAATTTGATTTTTTAAAAAAGGAAGCATGACATATAAACACATAATGGGAAGTAAAAACAAAAATCACAGAAGTGTAGTGGTATCTAAATAAACCAGTACTTAGACATCACACGAAGACGATCGTTTTGGCGTGATCGAGAAAGTACTGGCGTTCCGGATCAGTTCGAATCTACCTACAGATGAATGGAGGAACATTGATGCAGAAATTATAAAAAAACTGATTAAATCTATACCAAGATGTTTAAAAGTTGTTGTGAACACTAAAAGATATCCTACTAAGAACCAAATTAAGAAAGAAATACAATATTGAAAGCTATGTTGAGATTTTTGTTAAGTGTATGGAGACTTTTGTGGCGTAATTTTTTACTAGCTTATTGATTATTAATTTTTAAAAATAATAGTTTTACTATTTTTAAAAAATAAATTATGTCATTCCATTAAGAATATGTTGCAGATATCATAAAAAAATTACAATTCCGATAAGTTAAATTTTTATTAGTCGAAAACTTTAAATTTATTGGAAATTACAAGTGTATGAACACTTTAGTGGTCCACTGTATGTGTGTGAAAGTAGGTAAAATAATCACAAATTTAAATTTAAGTATACATTTTAAAATAATAGTCTTCATGCTTATCGCAAAAACCATGCGCCAGACGGCGCTGTCTGTGTATCTCCAGTTACTATGTGTTTAGGTGAATAAAAATAGAGAGTATTTTACAGTCCATGTGTGAGGTGTGTTATTGAGCTATCCCGGGTGTAGTGATCGAACAAATAGAATTTTTAATGTTTCTCCTACAGCAGCTGAGTTTATTACTGAATTAATACCCATACATTTAATTTACCACAAATAATTTTATTCTATACATACTCATTATAATCATCACAAGAAGTATTTTTACGAGGACTTCGTGTTAATACTACAATATGACAACCAGCCTTTTTCAATAAACGGCCAACTGAAAATTAGAGAAAATATTTTAGTATTTATTAATTTTTGAAACTATTTAGGACTATAAATAAAATAGTTAAAAACTTAGAGAAGAAATCCTTACTGTTTTTTGGAGTTCTCTCAATTTACTACCAAATCAGATTTATATTTTTTAATGTTATTTTCAATAAAATGGGTTCTAAAACATACACAAGATTTCAACTATGCAATTGTTTTGTACATATAGGAAAAAATACACAGTATACACATACTCTAAGCAAAAGTACAATCTGAGAAATACAGAATTATTACAAATTATTTATTTCCTGTAGTCCTAAGTAAAGATGGCAGCAAAGGACAAGGAATCAAAAATAGCTATACTTATTCATCTCTATTTAGCAATGCATTTTGTAAGCTTACATACTTCCAATGGTTTCATTTGAAAATTAGTTTTTGAAATATACCTTTATTTTCAGTTGCATAATTTTAAGAAATGATTTTCATCACTAACTGCAGATTAGTACAACTGTGTATACAATAAAATTTCATTTGGTTTTGGAATAAGATCATTTTACTCCCAAAATTTTAAATATTTTCAGGCAAAATTATTTCTAAGGTCTAGATTTTCAACTTTGTTAGCTAATCCTTTATTAATGTGATAAAACTACAGTTAATAATGAAAAGGCATTCCTATGTTTACTTGAATATAATAGCTTTTGTTGGTTATATGTCTAATTTTTCCTCATATATTTTGTGAAAATTAATATTTGGGAACTACCTTCTAAGGAAAAGAAGTATGGAAGTTAAGTATTGCCAAAGTTATAGTATTATTCCACCAAAAAAGCCTTTTAATGGGCACAATATATCAGTACAATCTTAGTTTAGTTCACACCCTTCTCAACAGAGAGAAAAATTGTGACAAATTGCAACAACAATTCATTTTTCTCTATTATACTTCTATCTAACATGGCAGCAATTGTTCCCCAAGTTGGCAGTAAATAAATGTGTGCACTAAAATAGATTTACACCACTAGGTCTAATTTTTAAAACATGGACAAGTCACTGCCTGAATAATGCAGTTGCTCAAATGCAGATGTGTTTTTGTGAAAATAATTGAATTTATGTAATGAAATGTTATTTAAATTTAGTAATTTATGTAAATAAATTTTGGCATAAATTCTTCAACATATCTGCCCATTTATTGACATACCATGATTACATATAATAAACTGAAAATATGATAAATATTAATTTGAGATAAAAATTTAATACTTGTAATACACTTTATTATGAAACATGAGCAGTCTAAAGAAAAATATTTTTAAGTATGCACAAAAGTCACATATTGTATGTAGTTCTAATGAAATTTCAGTTCCTAAAATGAAATATTGAATAAGACAAAAAAAATCTCTCTCTCTCTCTCTCTCTATATATATAAGTAGCAAACCTGCACATCCTAAATTTCCAGCTCCTAAAATACCAACAGTAAGATCACTCAGTACTCGAAAATCAGGGAAGAAAGGCCTTGACCTAAAATACAAATTATGGGACATAAATTAAAGTTTTGTTACATAAATATAGCAATAAAGTAATAAAAATACATGATAAGTATAAAAACCTACCACCCAAATATTTAATGGTGGCAAAATATTAGTAATTAATTTATGTAGATAATTGATTCCACAGAAGCAATGCTTTAATGAAACTCTAGAAATTATTTAAAAATTGCTATCCAATCAACATTTTCTTATTCACATTTAGCTCTTAGAAGAAACAAATAAAAAGTTTTAACTAGTTCTTTTTGAAAACTTTTTTTGGCATCAAAAACTAAACTTTCATTTGTTTTGACAATTTTTCTTGAATCTGTATTTTCTACTTAGAGTAATAATGTGACATTTAAACTCTGGAAGCTGAAGCAAATCTGCATGAATAGATGGATTACTCTATATTTGCAATAAGATATAAAAATTTAGTGATTGTGTTCTTAGTAAATAAATAAAATGTAAAACAATAATAAATTGAAAATATAAAATGCTAACTAGAATAATAAATTAGTTTCTCTCATCAAATATTACTTATGGTAAATTTTTAAGCAATGAAATGTATATAGGCCAATAATAGTATTTTCTTAATACAACTCAAAATTTTATGAAATTTTAGGAATGAATTTCTGAGTTATTAAATAGACTTACTAATGTATCCTAAATATAAATTTTATTTAATATATGTTCTGATAAAAAGTTCAACAACACATACTTTCTCTCTCTCTCCTTTTTAGATAAACAATTGTTTTTAATACATTCATTCATAATAAATAAATAAGAATGAAATATAATTTGGCAATAGTAAATAAAAGCAAATATAGTAAGAGAATGTTAAAATCAGGGGCATAGCTACCGCAGTATCAGCCATATCAATGATACAGGGCCCCAACATGTGTAAGTATAGTACACTAACAGGGCTTTCATTTCTAAAAAAGGGCCCCGAAGGAGTTTTGATACGGGGCCCACTCAGAACTAGCTACACCAGTGGTTAAATATTTTAATAAAATAAATATTAAAAGGCATGTATGCTGCACTTTGAATAAGCTTTCTTTAGAGTAGATCTTTGTTAATTTCTTTTACACTAAGAATATGTTTAAGTACAAATAGTTATTTTATTTTAATAGTATTGCCTTCTCTTATATTGTGAGCAGACACACACACATAGTAATTTTTTTCCAAACGACATATTCAACAACTTATAGTAATTAAATAAAATAAATTTGGAATATATACTTTACTGACATATTTTTCAAGCATGATTACTTCCTAGAAATGAATTAAACTAAATACATTATCGTTAGTATTGTATTCAGCCTATTGTCATGTTTGTTTGGCTGCAATAGCCAACTCTTTTTTTTTTTACAATTTATTCAAAGAGATTGCCTCAAGAGAGCCTTAAGAGAAATTGGATAGATAATCTATGTTTCTACTTATTATTCTATCAATCTTTTTTATTATTCTAAATCTATAATTTTTTTAGAAAATCTCCAAAAATTATTTATTTGTTATTGTAAATTCTTTTATAAGTTAAAAATAATTAAATAATAATCAAAAAAAATTTACCATGTTGCACTTTTTTGTTCATCACGATATGTGTACATGCCTCTTTCAATATTAATTATCTGAGCAATCACATAATTCGACATAAGTTCTTCAAAATATGGATCCATATATCTTGTCAACATAAAATTAGGTACCTAAAATACATCAAAATTTTAAATATTTTAATTCAAGAATATAGCTTCCACTAAAAAAGAAAATTTAATTTTCATATTTTTAAAACTGACATTAATTCAAAAAAATATTCAGCAGAAATTTAACATAATAGAACTGTAACGTTTAAAAGATTCTCATTCTAATTTTCCTCATTTAATTTAAAGTCCAAATAAAAAAAAAAGACAACAATTGGAAGATTTTGGAATGAGTAGAATAAAAATATGCAAAAAAAAAAACCTTTGACTTGTCAACATTCTCCATTAACAACTCTACACCTAAAAGGAATTTTGAAATATGAAGTAAGCTTTGAGAACACAAACAATGAAAAATAGTGAATATATAGAAATATTATTAAATTTATCTGAAATATGAAATAAATACTCTTATTTGTACTTTTCGGTTTCGCTGATGCAGGCAATAAAGTCGCCAAATACAACCAACGTTTAGCGGAATATTCCCGCTGGTAACTTTTTAAAACCAAATCTTCAAAATAAGCTGCAATTTTATCTTATCAGTGATGTATTTTTCATAAAACATCAAAAATGAATGAAAAGCCAATGAGAATTAACATTTTTTTATGTGTATATTGTGTGTTGTCGCCAATAAAATCTATTTGATGCGATTTGCGCCGGAGAAAGGGAAAAGTACTCATTTATTTATAGATAAACTTTGCATTAGATAACAGGGGAGAACAGCAGTTAACTTTTATTCATAAATATTTAATAAATATTGGTATTTAGGTATTATGCAGCAATGGCGAACTCTATTAATAACTCGCCAAGTTAACAACCCCGATTTCCTAGGTGTCGTATGCACTGGATTGACAACCAGATGCTTCGTTTCATATAATGTCGCCAATATGTTGTGATAATATGTAAGTACCCAAATATTTTATTTCATTCAACTGAATTTTTTCCAAGATGAAATAATTTAAGTACTGATGCTATTTATGCATGAATCTAAGATACATAAATAATTTTATATTTTTTGAGTATTACTACAAACAAAAATATAAACATTTTTGTTTCTGTTAATGGGTATTTCTTATAGAAATTCAGTACTGAAGTATCAAACATAATAACTAGTGTATATCCTGTTACAAGCAGTTACTCAATAGTATCTATGGAAATTAGTAGCTATAATTAACAGTAAGCCAGCAAATCTGTATTTAAACAAATAGCATCCACATATTACATAAAAATAACATCAAATTTTTATAACTTGTCAAAGTTGAAAATTAAATTATTTCTGATGGTTTTTGAATCATTGTTAAAAGTATTGTTTTCCAAGAGAAAAAGATGTACCATTTAAAACTAGAAAATAAAAAAATAGGGCCATATACATTAAAGAGTAATTAAATATTTATTTATTACTTTAAAACATTATGACATTTTCATTAAAATTCAGTTATATATTCTAGAATTTCTACATATAAAAATTAATATCAAATCAGAAATAAAATTTTAAAGTATTTTTTTTAATTCAAAATCTCTCTTTCCTTACAGTAATTTATCCTCATAAAAAATAAGTATTTTATTATAAATGTATAGTTAAAGTGAGATCATTTCATCAAAATCTTATTCTCATTTCACACAGTATCTTTTTAAAAGAAATTTAAACAGCCCAATAATAAAAATCTCCATTAGCTTATTTAATATCTAACAAACAATTAGAATATATATCTCTTAGATACTAGTAAAAATCTCAAAATACTACTTTTAATATTATGAAGAAATGATTTTTATATGCTTGAATGAAAATGAGGTTTAAAATGTCAATTATCTCAGAAAATATATAATTTTCTTAAGGCCCTTTCGAGGATGAATTTAACACCTTACATGCAATCTAGATGGCGTTGGCTATTGAGAAATTTTTGGCGCAAATATTTGTCTAATGATTACCAAGATGGGCAATAAATTTCTCTCTCGGGTACTCCTTTCAATAAAATTCTCCCCTCAACGAAAGGGGACACTTTTTTGCTAAGAACTGGGGAAGGATCCCAATCGTAAAACTGGTAAAAGAAATGCTACTTTTTTTCTTTTTTCAGGGGGCCTTAAACCAGCAGTAAAATTTGACCTTGGAAGAGTTCTTATTTCTGAACAAAGATAAGTGTTTAAAGTTTTTCTACTCTTGGATCGCTTAGAACTGTAAGATATTTTGGGAAATCCCATTCCACACTTAGAGGAATATATTTACAAATAATATTTAAAGTATATAGATAAATATATTTTTTGATATAATATGTAAAGACATGGACAAAAAAATTAGCGCCCTAAGAAGTCGTCAAAATGAAACGAAATTTTACATACGTAATGACTACTTTGATGTAGGTAAATGATTAGAAAGTTAAAGAAAAAGGATAATTTATATTTCAGAGAAAAAGGCAAAAGAACGGAGGATTTAATACCCTGTTGAGCACCCTCTAGCGCGAATGCACGATGCGATACGATCGGGCATTGAGGCATACAATTTCTATACGATGTCTTGAGACATTTCGTTCCATATTTGCTGTAACCTTGCCTCTAGTTCGTTCAAACTCGTGAGATTGCCAAGCCGCCGTCCCAAATGGTCCCAGATATGCTCGATTGGAAACAAATCTGGGGATTGGGCAGGCCAAGGAAGGGGAGTAACAGTGCGGAGACAGTCTCGTGACACCCTTGCTGTGTGAGGCCGAGCATTCTCTTGTTTAAAAATGGCTCCCGGGAGCCGTTGCATGAGCGGCAACACATGTGGTTGCAGGATGCCATGGACATACCGCTGGGCTGTCATGGTGCCACGGATCCATACCAGGGGTGACCATGTATTGTAGGCAATGGCACCACATACCATCACACCAGCAGTGGGAGCGGTGTGTCGGTGCAAAGCAAAGGCAGGATTGAGGCGTTCACCATGGGGTCTCCACACACGAACAGGATTGTCATCACTGCCGAGATTGAATCTGGATTCGTCGCTAAAAACGACCTGGTTCCTGTCCGCTGCAGTCCAGTTTCCTCGTATCGGGCACCACTCCAAATGGAGGCGTCGATGGGTGGGCGTCAAAGGCAGCACACATAATGGGCGCCGCGATCCCAAATGTCCTTCAGCCAGGTGCCTTCGTATGGTTTGAGAAGACACAGGGGCCTCTAATGATGGTGCTACCTGTGCCTGGATAGTGGCCGATGAAGCAGTTGGCTGTACGTTGGTTCCACTGGTCCCAACACCTCCTCACAAAATAATCAGCGCCTCCTAATTGACGAGCTACTCGCCTATCTTACCACCCAGCTTCCATCATGCCGATGATTCTCCCCCTCTAAAACTGCGACAGCTGCTCATATTGTCTTCGAAAACGGCGTAATGGCATATATATCTCAGCTCTTCCTTGTATGCGATTCAGCAAGCTCAAACAAGCTTTGGTTACCTGTTTTATCCCTTTATCTACCGACGGTACTTATAAGTACCACTCACTTTACAATTACGTAGAATAACCATTTTTACGAATATTTTGACGATACTTAGCAGGAATATTCTTTGTAATCCACTCCTCCAAGATATATGGCAGCTCGGGTTCTGTGATGAGTGTTTTAGCAGGTTAGGCGAATAGTTTTATAGCAGAAATAGAATTTTCAGCTGACGGCGTTTTCAGAGGATTGCAAAGATTGTCATTTTTGTTCCGAAAAAATAGTTAATCTTAAAATTTAAGTGTCTTATTATTTTTTTTGTATGTTAATGAAGACCTTAGAAAATAAATTGACTATTTATTTCAAGTAAACAGTGTGTAAAATTAAATTTACAGTTGAATATTTTTAATTAATTATTTAGCTCTTATACTAATTAAATTTCCTAAAGTTGAGTATTTTGTTTATGTGTAACTCTTAATTTTCAATACAGTGATTCAAACAAAAATATTGCATAAAAAAACTGCTGTAAATCATAATGCGGTAGATAAAGGGTTATACTCCACGGAGAACAACGTTAAACGCCCTGTACCGGTTATACGTAATGCATAATCACGCTGCACATCTATTCATTTGCATATCTCCCCGACATGTACCTTCATGCCAAGTTTCGTTACGATCCTGCAATTTTTTCTTGGTGTGTTAAGTTTTTGGTCCGTGAGTGTATTTTATTTTTTATTAAAAATTTTTATGATGTAATTTACTCATTGATAATATTAATTTGTGTTTTTTTTTTTTTCATTGTGACTCGTGGAACCCTAAGGTTCTGTTGAATACAGTTTGAAGATCAATTCTCTTGATAAGTGATGTAGAGAAAGAAACTGTTTAATTTTTCCTGAATAAAGGATTTTTAAAGGAAGAATCGGTGGATTTAAAGCAATGGAAAATTAAATTTCACGTTTTAATATGCTGTATTAAATGAACAAACAGTACGATAAATTTTATTTTAAATCTATAAAAAAGGGATTGGCAACCTATTTCATGGGGGCCACAGATGGCACGTGGCACAATTCTCAGTGGCACTCTGCACTACTCAACAAATGAGTCAATTTTTTAGAGGATGGAAGTTGATAAATTTGTAATAGACTTCACACACATTTGACAAAGATCTCCAAAATTATGGACAATTACGAATTTCGAAAAAAATCGGGAAGATAACTCCAAAGTTAAAGTTACAGCTATTTTTTTTAAAATTGTTGAATGGCATTGCTGGAAAGATTTAATTGTTTAAAAAGAGAAAATTGCATGCACTCTGTTCTCCGCTTTTGGTTCTACTTATCTAAGGAAAAATTCTTTCCTCATAAGAAAAATAATTCGAGTCCACTTAGAAAATCAGCAAATAACTCTCTTAATTTTCTTCTTAGACAAATTCTTATCTCTATAAAATATAATTAAATATTTTTCAAACAAGTATGCAAATAATAACTTCATTACATTACTTTTAATTATGAACAGCAGTATCAAACGTATCACGTGTATTTCAAAAATATTCAGATGAATTTTTAATGAAAAAAGTACAAACAAAAGAATAAATATTACAAATTTTGTTCTCGTCGTTTCTCAGTACAAATTCTAAAATATATCAACGTTGATAAAAGCTTTGCATAATAATAAACATATATTTTATGCTGCATATACATATAGACTAAAAAACAAGTTTTAAATCTCATACAATATTATATTGATTTTAGTATAACAATAACATAAATTTAATATTTATACCGTTAGATAACCATAAGAATATTTAATTTTTACGCATGTTTGGTAGCAAAATAATAGTTTCATTTTATACAGGAATCCATAAAATACGCTGCCTAATATATACAAATATCATGTGCAGTTCTTACGATATCCTGTTCGATAAGGTATAGGTGATCACAGTAGCCAAAAGGGTCATGGTCACGAATTCATGATCGGGGCGGCGATGTTTAAGTTATGGGTTTGATTTCTGGTACCACTAAAGACCCTCCAAAGAGAGGTCCGTGACTCACAGTCCTCATGTCGGGGGACTAGGAAGTTTGAAAACTGGGATGACAGTTCAGGTACTGTCCTCATCCTTTGACTTAAGTTCAAAAAATTACGAGGTTGTCGACAGTCCGAATGTAGCTTCAAAGTTTGACGTTAATGAAACAATCATTCGATAATATCTAGATTTTATTTTCTGTCTTATATCAGTCACTTTTAGTTTTTTGCTTTTAATAGATTCCTCTACTTTAAGAGGCACTCTCAGAAGCATATCTCGTGGTGCACTTCTATCAAGAATTTCAGCGAAAACACATTCGAAATAAAATTTTCTAGTTTTGGAAAAAGTTTTCTAAAACTCTTCGTTTGCCTTTATGCGCAGAGTTACTGTATCTTTTTTACACCATAAATATAAGCCACACCATTTCCGTTGGGTAATAAATAACTGACTTGTATTTGACACTAAAATCTATGATTTAACCCTTTATCGCTCACTTTAAAATTACACTCTTTGAAATCCACTCTTCTAAGATATATGACATCACGAATTCTATGATGAGTATCTTAGCGGGGAAGGCGAATAGTTTTATAGCGGCAATTGCATTTTGAGCTGACGGCGTTTTCAGCGAATTGCAAAGATTATCATTTTTGTCCCGAAAAAATAATTAATGTCAAAATTTAAGTGTCTTATCTTTTTTGTATGCTAATGAAGACCGTAGAAAACGATTTGACCATTTAAATGAACAGTGTATATAATTAATTTTACAGTTGAATATCTTCAATTAATATTAATTAGCTCTAATGGATTAAATTTCCCAAAGTTGAGTATTTTGTTCATGTATATCCCTTAATTTTTATTATAGTGATTCAAAAAAATATTGCATGAAAGAACTGCAGTAAATCTCATAATGCGGGAGGTAAAGGGTTAAAAGCAAATAGATAAAATGAATACACATTGATATTAAATATTGTGCAACAATATTCTTATATCAAATTATTGAACATTAGATGAGCCTAACTACTATTGTTTAAAATATATCTATAGCAGTGATAAAATAAGGTAATTAAAAATCAAATGAATAAGCTTTACCAGCCCATGTGGTTTGTATCCATTTAGCTTTAGGAAGATCATACAACAGCTCGGATAAGTATGTGCAATCCATCACTAAAACTTCTGCATTTTTCACCATCATTTTTCCTTCTTCAGAAAGTTTGATACTTTTGTCCCATCTTTTGACTTGATCTGAAAATACAGAGAATTTTTTCTTCTCAGTCCTGTATATTTAGGGCAGGTGTAAAAATATTAATTCTCTCAAGATAATTCAATTCCTATACTATTAGCTCACTCTCTCTCTATATTTATTTATCTTCGTGGAATTTTCAATCGGTAATAAAGTACATTTTAAAGCGCTCAATTGAGCTGAAATTTTATATACTTGATGATTTGGGATGACAATACAGTAATTTAATTATAATTAATAAAATTAATTGATTAAAACTAATTATTCAAAGAATTACAAATACAGCCACGTTGGCATCATTTTTGGCGACTTGTGTCAAAATTTGAAAAGGTTTTTTTTTTTTTTTTTTTAAAGTACTCGTTTGAGCTGAAATTTTCTTTACACTATTGTTTTGGGTAAAAATACGATAATTTAATTATAATTAATTAAAATGAATTGACTGAAACTAATTATTTAAAGAATTACAGATACAGCCACGTTGGTTTCATTTTTAGCGATTTGGGTCAAAACATAAAAGATTTTTTTTTTCTCACGCTTTAAGGCATTCAATTGAACTGAAATTTTATATTCACGATTGTTTTGGGGATGACAATATGATACTTTAATGGTAATTAATAAAAATGAATTACCACTTAATGTTGTGATTCTGTTCTATGTATATACATATTTATATTAATTGTAACTGTTTATATAATAAAAAGTAGCTAAAAGAAAATTTTTCTTTCCTGATGTAAGTAGGAATTGACATAAAAATTTTTTTATTACAAAATAAAATTTAATAATGCATGAATTTTATACAAAAAGAGAGAGAGAAAGAACTATTCACATTTAAAGATAATTTAAAGTAATCTTTCAAAAATTCTCATTTGCCAATTTTATCATAAGCCAGAAGTAAACTATATAAAAAAGAATGCTAATTATAGAATACACTGAAGTAAGTGTAATTTACATTTAAAATAAAATATTATTATTATAATTTAAAATTTCCTGATAATATAACAGAAACAATGTTCATGAAAAAAGATATTTGTTTCAAAATAAAATTCATTTTAATAACAAAAATGAAAAACAAAAGATACTAACCTGTCAAAGGAACAACAATTAAATTAGCTTCTTTAGGTAAAAACTTTTTTAAATGACTCACAATGTTCGGGAATTTAGACGCCAGATAAATATCAGGATAACGGTTTGCCATTGGAATTAAATGAAAGAAATGAGCTTATTAAAATATGGACGGACTCGATTTCACTTAAATGCAGCAATGTTTTTAAAATACTTTCGCTTTTGACGTTGATTTGACCAAATCACTTATTTGCGATCGGTGTATTATTCGCCGATATTCAAGTTGCGTTGCTGGGAAATGTTTATCTATGAAAAGGTAAATAATCTTTGTATTATCGCCAGTCTATACCAATTTTAAATGAAAATATGTCAGCCATACTTGTTTTTTTGAATCGAGTCCACTTCCTGGTACGTGATTTAAATGTGAATGATAAATGCATAGTTTACTTCAAGGAGATAAAAGAAAAACGATAATTTTGGTGAAACAACTATATTTTCAAAGGAAACATTCGAAGCGTGTTCGATTATTCATGTTTATTTTCGTGGAAAGAGTTATTTAGAGTAATTTTCGGCAACTAATTTTACTAGTTCTTTCAATAATACAATTTCGGAATCAAGGTAAATTCGAAACAAGGACAAGGACCGCTATGCGCATACATAGCCTTGATGCCAGATTCTATGTAAAGATATAATTTCATACGACATTTGACGGTCAAGTAGCCAACACAAGATCGATTTGGAATTATTATTTACATTTATAACCTAGGTTAATTGTACTTGGGCTTCTGCATGTAAGTTTTTTTTTTTCATTAGATTATTTAACGCGTTCTTAGCTCAGTCTTTCAGTTAAAAGCAGCCTAAGAAGCTGCTTTCGTAAAGCCACACGAAATTTTTGAACTATAATGTATAAGTTCCAAAATAAGCTCAAAATTCGTAGAAGCTTCTTTGATCATAACGTGGCCGCGATAGCCTAGTGGTCAGGGTATCGGATTGTGGCTGACTTGTCACGAGTTCGAGCCCAGTACCACTAAAGACCCGCCGTGTAGGGAAGCGATGCACGTTAAATCTGTCGAGAGCTCAAATGTCCTCCCGTTGGTGTGGTAGTTAGGAGAGGGGGGCAGCTCAGGTGTCGTCCTCGTCACTTGACCATGGTTCAAAATTACGAGGTCCGTCGCCAAAAACCCTCGTGTAGCTGAACAGTGTGACATTAATATTCACTCACTCTGTCTTTGATCGTAACTTTATAAGCTTGTGATTTAAACAATATTGAAAGTTCAATGAGGAGAGAGTGCTAAAAATATTGGATAGTTTTGACTTTTCAAGTGGGTTCGAGCGGGTGAGATCGTTTTGAATTTTTATTTTGTATTGAAATTTAGTTCATATAATTTTTATTCTATCTTCGGATAAGAGAGAACTTTTAATTTAATTATTTACACAAGATAGTGTATTTATACAATTTTGAGTGTTGGAGTAGGGAAGACAAAATGGGTGACTACCCTCACCCAAATAATAATATGGAAGTAGAAAATGAAAACGCAAATTTTTCATTCAATAAATATAGGTGTAATCTCACAGATATAGAATTATTGACCAAGTTTGTGGAAAGACAAATTTTAAACACGAGTCCAAATATTACAATTTTCTTAAAATCAGAAAATGGCTTTCAGAATGGTAATCCACTTAAACTAAAAGAAAGTATAATGAAAGAGTTCACAATTAAAAAAATATTCTAAGTATCAGCAAAACAAGAAACGGTGAGATCATAATTAAAACAAATAATTGCGACACCGCCAAAGAAGCTTTAAAAATTAAAGAAATTAATGGTGTAAAAATAAGTACAAGATTGTCCTTTACTGGCCTAAGCAGTAGTTATATATTGCAGGGAATAGACACAGAATATACAATAGACGACATAAAATCGGAATTAGAAAATTACAATTACACAATTTTTGATATCCAACGCGCTTTACCAAAAAAACAGAATCTGGATTTAAACCGATCAAAACAGTTAAAGTTACCCAAATTGGATGCAGTATTCCCGAAAGAGTTCCAATTGGATTTGAAATGATTAAAACTACTCTCTACTATGAAAAACCTAGGCAATGCACAAACTGTTGGAAATTTGGACACATTCAAAAACTTTGTAGAAGCTCAATAAAATGCCGAATTTGTTCACTGAACCACTCTGAAAACGATTGCAAAGAAATAATAAAAAAATGTAGCTCTTGTGGAGAGGGGCATGAAGCTAATGATAAAAATTGTAAAAGATATCAAGAAGAAATTGAAATCTTAAAAATTAAAGTACAGCGACAAATCTCGAGAAACGAAGCAGTTGAGAAATTCCAAAGGGAAAAAAACATCATACTCGGCCAAAACCTATAATGATCAAACAGAGAAGATAGAAAATCTTAAAAAAAGTTTGCGAAATAAGAGTTGAAATTTGAAGAAAACAATAACATATTCGAAAAGAAATTAGAACAAATAGTACAACGCTTCACGACTGAACTGAATACCGTGGTAGCACAAATAAATTTAAGATTTTCTTCCCTAATGAATACCATGGAATCCCCCCTAAAAAATGTTGCATCCAATATAACAATTCAAAAAGATGATTGTCTAATAAATAGAAAACAGAATGAAAAAGCAAAAAGATTCAAGAAAATATCAGAACAGAGAGGAAATACATTAGATAGTGTAGTAGAAAAAAATAAAGGAACTTAAAGAAATAATCTAATTTTCTTATATTCTCGCTAAAAACTCAATATTAATCTTTCTTTTTTCGAATTTTTAAACTAATTCGTAGTATCGCACCTTTTTTTCCGTTTTAAATCATGAACATAATCCAATGGAATGCACGTGGAATTAAAAACAAGAGGTCAGATATTCTTTTCGCTCCAATTTTTCAAAAAGCAAGTATTTTAATAATTCAAGAAACCTGGTTACATCCAAATGATATTTTCACAATTCCCAATAAGAATATATTCAGAATTGATTGAGAAATCAAAAGAGGAGGAGGGTTAATGATAGTTTTAAATAAAGATATTAGCGCAATAAAAAATATTCTCAGAAATTAGTGAAGACTTAGAAATTTTAATAATCAGAGTTCAGATGATTTAGTTCCTATTACAATTTTTAATATATACATCCCACCGGGTAACTTTAAAGACATCTATTTATCAAAAATAGCATCATATATTGATAATCACAGTTTGATATTGGGAGATTTCAACGCATCTCATGAAATATGGGGATCAAAAAATTCCTGTGCTTCTGGAAACAAGATTTTTGACTGGATCATTGAAAATGACTTAATATTATTAAACGATAAAAGTCCAACTTATCTCCATTCATCGGGAGTTTTTACATCTATAGATCTTTCTTTAGCATCTATAGATTTAAATTATGATTTATATCCTGGTCCACAAATACCGATAATTTTGGAAGTGACCACTTCCCTATAATTATTAATTACAAAAGAACAAACAGCTGAGTAACTAACAATTTTAAACAAAAAACAAATTGGAACAAATTTATCAATATTATTCAACAAAATGTAAATTTAAATGAAATCATAAATATAGATATTATAAAAGAAATTAAAAAAGCTCAAATCTCATCTCAAGAAACCGAAAAAAAAAACAAATCAGTTCAAGAGCTCCATGGTGGACAGCAGCATGCGGGCATTTAAGAGCAAAAAAAAAAGAGAAAACTCCTTAATAAAGCAAGGAAAAACTTTAAAGAAGAAGACTGGATAAAATACAAAGAAGTAAGCGCAAAACTTAAGCGAACAATCAAAGCCTGTAAAGAAAATTTTTGGCACAAGACCTGCGAAAAAATATCTTCTCCTAAAGTTCTTTTTAAAATAATCCGAATAATCAAAAATAGAACAAATTCTAACTTTTCTTCATTTAATATTGAAAATAATGGAACCATATTAACAAACGAACAATCCCAAGCAAACTGTTCTTTACAATATTACGCAAAACAAAACAACGATAATATTCCAAATATTTCTATTCCGGACAATAGCCAGGATATTAATAAACCTTTTCTTTAAAAGAATTAGAAATAGCAATATCTCATCAAAAGAACAGCAGTCCAGGGCATGATAAAATTTCTCTCCAATCAATAAACCATCTCCCCATCAAAGCAATAAATCTCCTTCTGAAATCCTTTAATGACAGTTGGTCTTCAAGTCAAATACCAAAACATTGGACTCACGCATTTATTCCAACTTTCATAAAACCTCGCAAAAATCCCAAGGAAGTTTCGTCATACCGTCCTATTACTCTTACTTCAGTAATTGCCAAAGAAAGAATGATTCTACACAGAATGCTAGATTTCAGTTTTCAAAACAAAATTTTTCATTTTAATCTTCATGGTTTTTACCCTCACAGAAGCAGCATTAATACATTACTTCTATTACATGACATTATACTGGCTAGAGAACGCAAAGAATATTTTATTTTGGTAGCGTTCGATATTAAAGCAGCATATGATTCAGTGTGGCCAAATGGCCTTATTTCTAAATTAAACAAAGTTGGATATTCTGGTAGATTACTACGATGGATTCAAAACTTCTTACATCAGAGAACAATTCAAATCAAATGGAGAAACATTTTTTCTCAAAAACCGTTACAAACAATTATGGTGTACCCCAGGGTTGTATCTTAAGTCATTTTCTTTTTATGATTTATATGTCAGATATATTTGAAATTCAACACGACAGCCATTTTCTGGTTTATGCTGACGACATATTTTTATATAATAGTGGTAAAAATTGGAATAAAACAATAGGCGAAATGCAAGAATCTTTAAATAAAATTTCAGTCTGGTGTAAAAAATGGAAATTATCCACTTCTCCAGAAAAAAGCAGTCTAATCAACTTTTCCAGAAAAAGAAGCACAATACCTCCATTACTTAAAATATGCGACAAACCTATTCCCGAAGTGAAGAGTCAGAAAAAATCCTGGGTATCATCTTCGACCCCAATATCACCTGGAAAAATCATATTAATTACCTACGTCAGAAAGTATTCAAATATTTAAATACCATTAAAGCCTTATCTTCTCCGAAAATAGGAACAAGATCTGATCATCTTTTAAATATTATTAATGCCACAATCCGTTCTATCTTTGACTATGGAAGCTAACATTTTCCTTTTCTAGCAATAGCAACAGACAGAAACTAGAACCGATTTACAACGCTGCCTTACGTTTAGCCCTAGGTCTCCCAAGAAATACCCCGTTAGATTTATTAAGAGCAGAGTCTATGAATGAAAGTATTAATAATCGCATTAAAAACTGGTCACCGAATGCAAGATTATTTTGGGATATAAATAATATTTTTTATAAATATAGAGAAAAAGAGATCAGAATTTTTCAAAAGACGATCAACCTGCTCCAAGAATTATGCATCTCTAAAGTAGATATTCTTCAATGGATCCCTCCTCCCTCAATCTACGAAAATCGCAAAATAAACATTTATACTCGTGAACTACCA
This sequence comes from Trichonephila clavipes, assembly GCA_019973935.1. Lineage (NCBI taxonomy): Eukaryota > Metazoa > Arthropoda > Arachnida > Araneae > Nephilidae > Trichonephila > Trichonephila clavipes. The sequence continues at coordinate 124,025 of BMAU01019020.1, read as the reverse complement.
TTTCAAAAGAAGGATCTTCCAAATGACATAGTACAAAATATGTTTAATGATTACATTCAGCCAAAATTTAATAACAATAACATAATAGCAACAGATGGTTCAAAAAATACTAATCAAACATCAATAGGAATTTTGATCCCTAAGAAAAAAATTCGACAAAATTTCATACTGAAAGAAATGATTTCAATATTCACACAGCTGAAGCTATAGCCATATGGACTGCGTTAAAAATTGGGTTTCTGAAACAGAAAATTATATCATCTTGACGGACAGCTTATCAGTCCTAAAAAGCATCCAAAATATTAATAGAAAATCCAATACGATAATGTTAAATTTAAGTTCAACTTTACATCAGTGCCTCCAAATAGCTCAATCAATTACATTCATTTGGGTACCAGCTCACAAGGGAATAGGGATTAATGAAGAAGTTGATAAATTAGCTAAAGCCTCTCCAGAGCCGTGAAATATTATTTCTTGATAACTTGGGTATATCTACATACATATTTCAAAAAAACAACACAAAATAAAAGTGAAGAAATGGAAAAAGAGCAAGAGACATAAAAATTATTTTTATATTTCTCATCTTGAAAAATGGAACAGACAGGCAGCAAAAAATAGAAATACAGAACTTTTAATAAATAAGTTGCGAGCTAAAAATTACCATTAAATGATATATATTTCCTTTTTAAACAGATTCTCCTTTGTGTGCAGATTGTAAAGTACCAGAAACTAGTGAACATTTTATATTAAACTGTATCAAATACAAATCACAGCGTGAAATTTTGAAAATTTTTATCTCCAACCACGGAGAATGGTCTTATTCCTCAATAGCGAAATGTAAAACAATAGAGCATGTTCAAAAAGTTGAAAAATTTCTGACATCATCCAATAGATTCTAAAATTCCAGTTACTTTATACTCTACTTTCATCAATCTCAGTTGAAGCACAACGTGATAATTCAAATTACTGATGGACAGTGCAATCACGAACTGTGTGTTACAACTTGGATTAAAAACTAATCAAAGTTTTATGGGAGCATAAGGCGTCAGCCAAGTCTCCACTATTTCAGTGATTTCACTGAACTGAACTGAACTGAAAGTTCAATTTGCCATGGCTAAGTCTGCAGAATTAGTGTTATCCCTGTACTGAACTGAGCTGAACTGAAAGTTTAACTGTACAAGATTTTTTACTCATGGTCTTACCTTTTATGTGTGTGTGTGACATAATTAGTATTTGTACACATAGGTAAAATTAATAGTTTTTAAAAAAATATTTTTTGCTTTAATTTGTCTTTACGTAAATGATTCTTAAAATATTTTTTTCCCTACCCTTCTTACCAAAGGAAATTCAAAATGTATCGATCTGATCATGAATATTTAAACTGCACCCTTAGTAGTTGAATCAGTTCTAGTGAGTGAATTACTCACTAAATGAAATTCTGATTAATGCACCTTTCAGTGACATCGACATGATTTTCGGGTACCTGAATTCTGAAGAGCTCTCAAAGCCGTGTCTGATACTAAATGTTTTTTTTATGTTAAGCTCTCATATGCTTTGAGTTCGGATTTGAAAGGGAGGTTTCTTAATGTTTTCAGAGCATGAGAGCGTGTGCAGAGTCTTGAACGTTCCGGAGAGGTAGTCATGAGTTCTGCGGCTAGAAACTGCATCTGTAGCGGCAGAAAATTTTATAATCTTCCGTACTTGAAGTTTGCTGGTACTTGAGGTGAATTAATTGGTATTTATCCACAATGCCTCTTTCTTAGCTATTATTTTTAGAACATTGAAGGAAATGGAAATTGAAGAAGATAAATTTAAAATTTAAGGGGTAATTATGCGAATTAAAAGAAAAATCAAAAGAATGAATTTAGAAATTATTGAAGAAAAATGTTAAAAGAGGAGTAAATTTTTTGAAACTCAATTAAGGAGTAAATTTACAGTAGATATTCACTCTAGGTCTTGCCTTTTCATGATATTTCTCTTGCTTCTTGCATTTTCAATGATTTCGTCATTCTTTTATACATGATCATCTATTGAATTTAATAGTTCTAGTACTAGAAAGAAGTCAGACATTTAACAGGCAATAATAATTTCGTTTCAAAGCTCGGATGATCGAAATTTATAACCAGAAAATCTGGTTAAGTCCAGCTTATCCAGGCCCCGAGTCACTGGCCACCCTCTCCAAGCGACCAATGGATAAACCGGCCCTGGTAATGCGTTATATATATAATTAGCTTCCATTATCCACTCTAATATATGAAATTCCTGGGTTAATTTTATATGTGTTAGAATTGAATTTATTTTGATTTCTATTGTTATGTTGAGAATTTTTCGAAGACATGGGAATTTTGAACATTACGGGGGAGATGCAACATAGCTGTAATATTCCCAATGGATGCAAAACGGATTTTGATGTTTCATTTTCATTTTGCATTCTTTGAAATGATCTTCACCGCATTTAAGGCATCTAGGCCAGTGGTTCTTAAACTTTTGATTGCAGCGGCTCCCTTTATATATTAGTCTGACATTGCGCCCCCCAAGAATTCGAACATTCCTCCCTGACTTGGCTGAGTGATTTAAAGATTCCTCAATAATCTTGCCTTTGGTACTTACACAGACTTTTTTAACACTTCTTTATTTTCATTTAACTGAATGAACATTCTTGAATATTAAAAAAAAACTGAATTGATAATCTTGATCGGAGTATTCATGTTCTAGTAGAATATTTCAATCAGGAGCAATTTAGCGATGTAGTCTAGGATGCGACATCTTGGTCATCTTTTTTTGAGCCTGTAACAGAGGAAAATCTTAACATCAAACGAGAGGCCTTCGAGTATTACGTAGAACACGGGTACTCAACCTTTTTTTCCCACCGTGCTGCATACACACACATGATAGGAATTTCGCGCGGACCGCATACACATGACAATTATTTCATGCGGGCCGCAACATGCGTATGAAAAAACACACTATAAGACCAAAGTAACAATGACAAACGAAATTAATCAAAATATTAGAACTCATCTTTGGCTGTTATTTTAATACTTTAAGAACTTTTCTTTCAAATACACACACAAAAATATCTATTTTTATGAATTTTTACTGAGTTAAGGGATAATTTCTATTTTCTTTCATTTATGACCAAGCCTCTTATGTGTGTGTGTGCTTACAACCTACTATTAAAAAACAAATTGATAGTAAAATTGATACATTTGATTGCTTGATTGATGGAATATCTTGTTCAATTTTTTGTGTACATTGTTCTCCTATAATTGAATTTCTTAGCGCAACATGCCATGACTGGGCCATTCAAAAAAGGTCGGTTGTCCATATGCGGACCGTGGGTTGAGTATCACTGCCCTAGAAAGACGCTGGGAACCCCCAAGGGTCCACGGGCCCCAGTTTAAGAGCCACTGATCTAGGATACATGGAAATTTGTTGCTCTGTGGAAAATATTATCACACGTGTCACTCTACGAATGGAGAGTGTTTCAATGTATACACCAGAGGTGTCAAACTTACAGCCCACAACGAGCCTTTTTGCGGCGCGGTCAATATATTGGCACACAATAATATATTATAAAATATCATAATTTCTACCCAAATATGAAAGATAGCAATTAGAAAAAGATGTCGAGTGTCAGGACGTACGTACACTAATGTCCATAAATTAAGGATAATGAAGTTCAGGCAAAGAAAGATACAGAAGCAAAAGAAATTTGACTTATTTTTGTAAAGTCTATTTATTAAACAAAAGGTAAAGAGCAAAAAAGATGCTATATGTTTGACATAATTCATAAAAATTGCGATTTTTACTCCCTGGAGCAAATTTCAAAAAAATAACCTATTTACAAAAAACAGTATAACATGGTTAGTATGATGGTTAATACGGAGTATGTCTCCCGGATGATGCAATACAGGCCTTACAACGCCTAGGCATGCTGAGTATCAAATTATCAATCAGATCTTGGGGAATATTACACCACTCATCAAGCAATGCCCTCCGAAGTTCCGGTAGACAGGTGGGAGGGGGTTGACGGGCTGCACTTCGTCGACCAAGCATATCCCACACATGCTCTATTGGATTCAAGTCCGGTGAGTATGCTGGCCAATCCATACGGGTGATATCCTCCGATTGAAGGCATTCGTCTACAATGTTTGCGCGGTGAGGATGAGCGTTGTTATCCATAAACAGAAATTCAGCACCCATGGCGCCCCGAAACAAACGTACATGTTGTTCCCGAATGACATCCCGATAGATGTGGCCTGTCATCGTTACACTCTGAACATGCAGGTCAGTTCTGGAACCAAGAATAATTCCTCCCCAAACGAGCCATCCTGCATCACCGTAACAGTGTCGTTCAATGGTGTTCTCTTGGTGGTAACGGGTACCTGGCGCTCTCCATATTAAAGTCCGGCGAGAATCAGACTGCAAACTAAACCTGGACTCGTTGGAAAACATCACACAAGACCACTATTGTGGTGTCCACAATGCATGCTCTCTACTCCAAGTTAATCGCAGGCGACAGTGAGTTGCGGTAAGTGGAACACATCTGACAGGCCTACGAGAATATAGACCAATGTGCCCTAAGCGTCTGTACACGGTCTGTCTTGAAACTGTCGTACCGGTAGCTGAAGAGAGCTGACGAGACAGGTCTGATGCTGTGCTCCGTCTGTTTCTTTTGGCAGTAACTGCCAAATATATATATATATATATATATATATATACTATATACCGGTCCTCATTCGGCGTTGTAACTCGGGGCGACCTGTGCTGTAACATCTACTCACATTACCATCATCTTGGAATCGTTGCCAAAGCCTGGAAATGACACTCTGGGCGATTCCCTGTACTAGGATTCACTTTCTAATTCAATTATTCGATCAATTTATGCACAAAAACCATTAAGTGTAGCAGCAGAACTAGATAAAGTTAGCAAAGAGGTATATGCAACCAAAATTCAGTCTATTTAGATTTGAGACATTGTCGTCCAAAAGAAATGTCTTTTTTTAAAAAAATGGAGGGAAACAAGGCGATTGCCTAAAAAGAACATACTCCTATTTCATGACCATAACACCTTCTAGTATAGAATCCGTGTGAGCATTTTCTTCGACAGGACGATTTGTTACAAAAATAAAAAACCGTTTGAATGATGAAACGTTGGACGCGAGCTGGGTTTCTTAAAAGCTTATTTACAGAAAAACAAGAAATGAAGAAATGTTTTTTTAATTTCATTATGAACTATTTTTATTTGTTTTTTTAGATGAATTAATTGTTTTGATTGGTTTCAATAAAATTAATATTAAACCCACTTTTAATTATATTTTCAGTTTGATTATACGATCTCAACTATTTTGTAAGTATTTTTAATACTAATCCCGGGATCAATCCTGGGATTTGGATAATGTAATCCTAAAATCCCAGGATTGAAAATATAACAAAGGATTGCAAACCCTTCGTTGTTCATATCATAAAAGGGCCGTTGTTTTCATGATATGAGCAATTTCACGGTTGAGTTCCGACTTGTATATAAAGGGTGTTTTTTTTGTGAGAGGTATAGAACTTTAAATTGCAATAAAACAACGATGTATCATTCGATTGACATGAATTTTTTTTTATTTGAAAGATAATCTTGTGGCATTACATTCTAAATATGATCAACCAAGGCGTAGATTCGTCGAATGGGCCCAAAACGAGATTGCCGTTGTTCCCGATTTTCATAAGCGAATTTTGTTTAGCGATGAAGCGCACTTCTGGTTGAATGGCTACGTCAACAAACAAAACTGCCGCATTTGGAGTGAAGCTAATCCACAAGTGTATGTCGAAACACCGTTACATCCAGAAAACTGACTGTTTGGTGCGCTTTATGGGCTGGTGGAATCCTTCTTCAAAAACGATGAAGGCCACAACGTTACAGTCAATGGTAATCGGTATAGAGCCCTGGTTACTAACTTTTTCATTCCTGAATTGAACAATCATGATGTCCAGGAGCTGTGGTTCCAACAAGACGGCGCAACATGTCACACAGCTCGTGCCACAATCGATTGATTGAAAGACACGTTTGGTGACCGCCTAATTTCACGTTTTGAACCTGTGAATTGGCCTCCAAGATCTTGTGATTTAACACCGCTAGACTATTTTCTGTGGGGCTATGTAAAGTCATTAGTCTATGCGGATAAGCCACAAACGCTTGACCATTTGGAAGACAAAATTCGCCGTGTTATTGCCGATATACGGCCACAAATGTTGGAAAAAGTCATCGAAAATTGGACGTCCAGATTGGACTACATCCGAGCCAGCCGTGGCAGTTATATGCCAGAAATCATATTTAAAATGTAATGCCATAAGATTATCTTTCGAATAAAAAAATTCATGTCAATCGAATAATACATCGTTGTTTTATTGCAATTTAAAGTTCTATACCTCTAAAAAAACACCCTTTACATATCTCGATATCTTTCAAATGTACGTACTTTGTGCATCGTAATGAGTTCTGAAATGTCAGTAGAGTCGGTGTAGCAGTCATTAAACAAATACTGATTGCTTGTCTAGTTTGCACACACATTACTTCATTTTTTTAAATTTGCAATGGGGCTGCTTATTAATATTTACCATTGCAGACCTGGTACATTCTTCAGGAGCTGGTATCACTTTTAAGTGCGGCACCATATAGATGGAATATAAAGTACCGCAATATAATTTCTACGCCCAGTTGCCTTCCCAAAGGAATGCACCGGAACTCTGACGATGCGAATTGGTACTGGGGCATAAATTTTGCCGAGAGCACCTAAGCCAAACAGGCACTCTAGGGATCTTTAACATAACGCATAATTATACGTAATGGACACTGTGGATTCTCTTCAACATGAAAATCCACCGACTTCGGCCGGAAAAAACCTACAACCTTGGGCGTACAAGGTCAGCAACAAACCCACTACGTCACCCAACCGGCCATAACTTTATTCCATAATTTAAAAAAAAGTAGTGCTAGCAGATCACCAGTTAAAACAAATAAATTGTAGAATAAAGATTTTTTTTTTTAAATCAATGAATAATTCGAGAAATTCATGAAATTGAATGTAAGGGTTTGGATAACATAGAAAAAAGACAAATATCCGAAGAAAAATTTGTACATAACACTGAATGTTTTTTCTGTTAGCAATGTTTTTGATGAGCTAGCTGGGTGGCATATTTGGTTTGTCGGGGCCCTTGTACGCCTAAGATTGAGGGTTTGAACGCGAAAATCCTAGTACAGTCGGTGGAACTTCATGGTGCATAAAATCGATAGCGGCCATGTCGCATGCTTATGCAGCATGTAAAAGATCCCTTTAGTGCCTATTTGGCTAAATTAAATCCTAGTACAGGTTCGCAACATCAGAGCTCAGGTACCTCTCTCTAGGGAGGAAACTGGGTGTCAAAATTACTTGCGGTGATTGGTATCCGCCAAAAGGGTGCCGCACTAAAGAGAGACCAGCTTCCAGGAATGCACTAGGTCTGCAAGGGTAAAATACCAATCCGCAGCCCATTAGAAACGTTAAAAAAATGTTTTTGATAATATCAAAGTCAAAAAATAGATTTCTGGTCAATTTTTTAAAAAAATGTGTGGACCCTTCCCCGCACTCTTTTATTTGACGAGTGAACATTCTTTACTGATGTCATTTTACTTACATATTAACAAATGTCATACCAAAGTTCATATACAGAAGTATTTTAAAATCATGGTTAAAAAATAAATTCTGAATATTTTGTGATATAAACTGTTAATTCATTAGAAAAAACAAAAAAAAAACACACACATTGTTATCTAAGTAACATGACTACTATAAAAAACACAGTAGCTCTATTCTTAACATCAGTGTCTAAGAATGTTATTGGTACAATGATCTTTATAAGCAAAACTGAAAGTTTTCAAATTTAAAAAAAGAAGGCTATTACAGCGGGATTATTAGTTGTCTTAAATGGATTAATAGAATTTTTTTAAAAAAGTGCAAAAAAAAGTACCCTCTGAATTGAGAATTTTTATTTTAAATCAGGATGTGAAATGATGATATATTTTATGACATTCAAAATGAGAACATTTATTAATCAAAATTACATGAATGAACTGAATAAAACAAAGAAATGATCCTCAGGCCTTCTGGTATTTCTCCATGCGTGATTTCATAATGTCCATGCAAGGTCCCAGAAGTCTTTCGAACGCTTTTACTTCCAGGAAAGCCAGTTTTGTGTCTTCCAAGGCAGTGACAGTGCCTGCTCTTGGTTGTTTCTTCACTAGGGCCATTTCTACAGGGAGTGGGGAAAAAATTGTATACCATCAATAGTTCTATACGTACACAAACTAACTCAATCTACTTGTGTGTGTTTATAAATGAAAATATAGTTTTTCTTCACGCGTATTTTTTAATTATGTATTTTCCAACTTAAAGTTAGTTTTCCCACTCTCTTATTTCTTAAGTTATCTTCGTCAAATGTAAAGGAATCTGAGCAAAGCTTAGAATGCATTTTCAGACAGTGAGTAAAGTCGCATTCTCACCAAGGCTGTCAGCGTCGAGCGTCTAGCCAATCAGAGACTTCATAGTATCTGATTGGCTAGATGCTCAACGCTCGATGCTGACAGTCTTAGTGTGTCAGCGTCGAGCTAATCAGAGCCTTCGACTCGGGCGAAATGAAGTCTCTGATTGGCTAGACGTTTAACGTTCGACGCTGACAGCCTTGGTGTGAATGCACCTTTAGTGTTTATTAGCGTCGCATTATAAGATAAAACGAGAGCTATTGGTGAATGACCTCGTAATTTTGAACCATAGTCAAGTGACGAGGACGACACCTAAACTGACAGCCCACTTTCCACACTTCCCCACTAAACCAACGCCAGGACTTTGAGCCTGCACATACTTAGCATGGAACAGTCTCCTCTACACAGTGGGTCTTCAGTGGCACTAAAGCTCGAACTCGTGACGCGCCGCCACGAATCCGTGACCATGACCACTAGGCTACCGATTCCATTTTCAGATAGAAGAATAGTTTTGCGACGAAATAAACATTTTATAAGTACGACAGCTTTTCCTCCTCAGAAAGCAACAATAATAAAGCAATTACCATAACAGTATCGAAGATAGAATGTAGAACATATTTTACACCACAAAAAAATAAACTGATTTTGATAGAGATAGAAATGAGCTGAGAAGCTTTTCTATTTATAGCATTAGAGATCTTGAAAATATTAATATTATACTATTTTCCTACCTGGAGAATTATTCCAAGTTACGGCCTTATTTTTAAGATTACATAAAGACAAATTCCACCTTGAACAATATATTTAAAAAGCATGAATAGTCAAAATTCATGTGACAACAAATTAAAAAAATAGTTAAAATAATTTATAAGCTTCCAATATTTACGAAAATGGGAAAACAAATTAGAGCTAATAAGAAGTGAATAATTAATTTATTTTACTTATATTATAAAACCTTTAAATACACACATGAACCTGTAAACTGCTTTAATCATCAGAATCATGTTCAATATCCCCTTTCCAAACAATTTTTTCACCTACGATTCTAAGCCACGCACGAATTTCATTAGCATTAACACTCGAATAAACATTACAGATTTAAAAAACTAAAAAACACCCTCTTATAGTTAATCGAACTAAATTGTAACTTAATCTTTTAGTCGCTAAATCTTTAAATAGGATCCGAAATTAGTCGCCAGAAGTGGGATGGGATCTAAAAGTGCGAAATTGTTAATCCTGATCAGGACAAGGGAACAAAATTGTTAAATTATTATATTGTCATCGGTCCTGCACAAGTGAGCAAAATTTCGAAATGTATATACATATGACAGAATCACAGCATCAAGTGGCAATTAATTTTTATTAATTACCTCTAAAATATCGTATTGTCATCCAAAACAATCGTGTACGTAAAATTTCAGTTCAACTGAATGCTTTAAAATGTGAGAGAAAAAAATTTTAACGCAAGTCGCTAAAACTGAAACCAACGTGGATGTATCTGTAATTCTATAAATAATTCGTTTCAGTCTATTAATTTTAATTACTTATAGTTAAATTATCGTATTTTTGTTGATGAGAGCATTTGGTGAAATTTTGTGGATTGGTGAAAATAGTCGACGGCATAATACGAAGAATCAAATTACAAATGGTTTTGGAGATGAATGTATGTTAATTTAGTTTTTATACGTTTATATTTATTATCTTATCTTATATTTGTTGGGCTACGTGATTCCCCTTGCTTCCAAATACACCAAAAAAAAATTTATTTTTTTGAAATAAATACAACTTTTATTATTTCTGTTGAAAAAGTATTTGAATATCTATTTTTCTGATAAAAATATTTTTTTTTATCGAAACAGAGCAAAGACAATAAAAGTCAATGTACTACCAGGAATGCAATATATTCGGCTGTTATTTGCAATGTAGATGAAATCCAAAAATTAAATAAAAATATTGATTGATTTTTTTTTCCTTTTTTCTTTTTTGCCAAAACAAAGTTCTAAGATGTGTTTTTTGAGAAATAAAAAAAAATTTCCTTTTTTTTTCTTTCAAAAAATGTGTGCGTTAAGGGGTTAAAATCAGCCATCGTACATGACCGCAAAGTTACCTAAAAAGGTGAATTTAATGAAAAAGAAAGAGGAAATGTCAGGAATATAAAAAAAAAATTTTTTTGGAAGATTTAATAATTTTTTTTCTTCAGTATTGACAGTTGATGAGTCTATGAAAGTTTTATTATTTATGTAATGGAATTTTATTCTCCTATATAGAATTTCAGAAAAATATTCAACTTAATGTTTCAAAGGAGTATTTTGTAAAAAACGAGGCTTGTTTTTTTATTTTTTAATGGGATCGTTCTAAAACCACTTTTGTGTGAACACAATGTCTTGATACAATTTCCAAAAAAACTTTATTAAGTTGCTTTCGCAAAATAAAAAAAAACTTAGACACCAAATTTCTAAAAATAAAATCAAAGCTTTCTATCGATATAAATTTTAATAACGTAAAATGGCGCATATTAAATGCGACACATTTCAATGAACTGATAAAACATACCACCCCCTCCATCTTTAAAGTTTGTATATTAAAATAGTTAAGAGGTGAAAGAGAAAATCGAAGCAACTTGCCCTTTTTAATGTGGAAAAAGTTCATTCTTTTGGAATATGATCTGATGCATTGTTACAAAATTTAAACAGATTTGATGGACATATTTTGTAAAAAGTGTGATATTTGTAAAATGCAGGGCGAAGTTTCTTTTTAAACTGACGGTATACAGAGCCACCTGGAGCTTGATCTAACAACCACAATGGCACCAAACTTGGTATGGTGACTAATGATGACATGGGAAATAAAATTCAGTGAAAAAAAAATAGTTCCGAAAATCGTCGATATGGGTATTCACGGCACTGTTGTAGCTAGGGATTGCAATATCGGACCATATGTTCAATACCAGTACTCGGTATTTTTTAGATCTTAATACCGGGATACCAGTTTTAATACCGGTAGTAGAAAAAGAATGAAAACACAGGTATTTCTTTGTTTTATTTGCCAGTTTTATTAGACAGTGTAAATATCACAAAAAATAATTTGTAACTCATAACTTATAACGGTATATAAAAAAAATCACAAAAAGTAAAGGAAACATATTATTTATTTAAATTATCAAAAAGTGTAAATATCACTATTCAGTCTGGGGTACTATTACAAATTTTTGAAATGTGATCTTAAAAAACATGATGCATCAATTGTACTGTCATTAAGCCTGGAACGTAATAGTGTGCAAAAATTACCAGCTGTCGAAAACGCTCTTTCAGCATCTACGTTAGTTGATGGTAATGTTAGTAATGCGTGATGTACTTTTAAAATGCGCGATATTCTCATATAAATAATGAAACCAAACCGAAGTATTATCAACTGATTCTTTATGTTCTTTAAAGTTATTCTTATTCACTAATATGGGTTATTATTTATGAGTATATATATGTAAGGAATCTGAAAATATTTTGAACCTTAAAGTATGATATACAAATACAAATGTGAATAACAAACGCACCAAATTAAAAAAGAAATATCGAAATATAACGCACTTTCTTCACAACTCAGCGACAACTTTGTTGTCACAGATACGAATATCAGACTATGGATCCTCCGCGTGTGCATTATCGCCTTGAGCAGTAATTGGATAGTTTTGGCCTCCCTTCTTGGATGATTCGTATATTTTATCACTTATCTTGATTGTACGATACAACTTTATATTCACAGTCTAATTAATTTCACCCTTTAGGGAGACATGAAAACAAAAACGTATACTATTTTACTATGTTGGCGATCTCTGAACATATGGAGGAGACAATTAAAAAATTTAGTAAATACCGAAAAACCGGCGTTTAAATTTTTGAATACCGGTATTACAAAATAGCCCAAATGGCTCAAAATACCAGAATTCGGTATACCGGTATTACAAAATGGCCCAAATGGCTCAAAATACGGAAATTCGGTATCCCAGTATACCGGTATTTCAATCTCTAGTTGTAGCTTATCAAACCGAGAATCAGCATGAAATCCGGGTATGAAAGCGAAATCCAAATTTATGCCTTCAAATGCGACAACCAAGTCAGTAATTTGGGTAATAAAAGAGTGAAGACAGCTTTGAAGAATATTCTCGGCTAAAGTGAACCATCTCAAGAGAATATGCCATTCACTTTATCAGACTGCGCATTTTATTGATAAAGCTGGATTATTTTAAACATCTTCAGCTACTCGTGAGCTTAGAACTCAACAAAAACTACCGAAGGGCACTTTATCGCTAAATGCTTTGAAATGAAGGATTAAAAAGTTAGAGACAATTCGCCCAAGCAGAGGATATAAACCTAGGTGATAACAGGTGTTGCAACTATAATCGCCGCCGACGAATAACAGGGGGCCATTTTTGGTACCATATCACAGGTAGTGTGGAATATTCATTGTGACACATTGTGTACGGCTGTAGGAAATATTATGCATAGAATGCGTGGTGTAGTTTCTGAGATCGGCGGTCATTCCGAATGTAATCAAATTTCAAGGCGGAAAATTGAATGTAATAAATGAAATTCAACATTTGACTGTTATTTTAGATGTGGTATTTTTTAGTTTTGGATTTTTTCGTAACACTTTTTGCATTGTACAGCTCCATAAATGTCCCTATTAGGGAATTTTGGGTTTTTAAAAGGGAATTTTACTTTTCGTGCCATTATTTGTCTCCATCACAAGCTCGATGCCTTTTTTTGTTAGATGGAGCTGCAAGTGGCTCTGAATTGAGTCAGTTTAAAAAATAATTATTCTGTATATTATTTGATTTGACTAGTACATTACAATACATACCACACTTATTACTCTAGAACAGGAGTCGGCACCCTCTTATAGTTGTGATGTGCCAAACACCAATTTTCCAATCGGATTTAGAATGCCGTTCAATAGAAAGTATTTGAAACAATTCGATTCCCACGGCAATAGTTGCAGTTGGGAATAAAGGACAAAAATACAGATTCAGAGTTTTATTTTATACTAGCGGTCCCAACAGACATTGTCCTGTACAAAAGTCTTAAATCCAGAAATTACAAACTTTTTTGAATAAGTTGTAACAATCTGGATTGTTTTGATGAAATGTTTTATAAAGAAAGCTATTACTATACTTGACATCATCACAGGTTCAATTACCACAATTTGACCTATCAATTGCGTGTGAGTATGTATTCACTATGAACTAAGTTGAATATAGAAGCTATTTTGAATAGAAACTTATATAAACTTGTTTTGATTAAAGGGTAAAAAAGATAAAACTCGAGCTATTTTCATAACAGGTATATTTTTTTAACGCACAAAAAATTCATTTATCGTAATGCCATTGAATGTGCAATGTTTTTGGTTAATCCTTGACAAACAAATGCGATGGTTTACCAAACCTCGGACATGCACATGTAATTGGCCTTGCGAAAAGCAAGGGTTTTCTAAATCTAAGCCACAAATTGTCATTGTTTGACCTTGTGACTTATTAATGGTCATAGCAAATGCCAAGCAAATTGGAAATTGCAAACATTTGAACGGGTAGGTGAGTCTGAAGGAATCATTGGCATCTGGGGTAGAAGTACAACTTCACCTTGAAATTTGCCGCTCAAAATAGTGGCTTCAAGAATATTGCCCATGATTTTTTTATTAACAATCGCGAGCTCTTACAGAATTTTGGCGCATTTTTTAACTAATTACGATATCGGATCGAATTGTGAATCTAAGTTATTCTCTAATCCACTTGAACCCACACAAAAAATATCATCCAAATAGGTCCAGCCGCTTAGGAGGAGTTCAGTCACATACACACTCACAGATGAATTGTATATATAATGATTATTTGAAAAGATATTAATTAAAAACGCTAAAAAGCATGATTCATCGACATTTTTGTAACAATGAAGATCTGGTTTAGTCGGTTTGGCTGAAAATCGATTTTCGACACCAACTTACGTAATTTTTATAACACTAACGTTGTTACAACAATGCAGGTTAATATTGAGTAGAATGTTTTAATGTTTTTAATTAATATATTTTTAACTAATTGCGATATCGGACCAAATTGTGAATCTAAACCATTCTAGAATCCACTTGAACCCACACAAAAATATCATCAAAATAGGTCTAGCCGTTTAGGAGGAGTTTAGTCACATACACACGCACAGTAGATTTCTATATATGGAGATTATTTGAAAATATATTAATTAAAAACGCTAAAAAGCATGATTCATATTTTTAACTAATTGTGATATCGGACCAAATTGTGAATCTAAACCATTCTTGAATCCAATTGAACCCACGCAAAAAATATCATCCAAATCGGTCCAGCCGTTTAGGAGGAGTTTAGTCACATACATACGCACAGTAGATTTATATATATGAATATTAATTATACATCAATTAAAAATAATCAACATAAATAACACAATATAACTATTCCTTCCACATAAATAGAAAATTAAAATTGTACTTTTATAATGTATTATGTTTCTTTTAAGAATATTTAATATAAAAAAAGAAATCAACAACATAAAATATAAGTATTCTTGCAATATATTTAAGTTAATACAATTTCAATGAGAAACTTGTCCTGTAAAGCTCTACTCAACATCGCAATATCAGGGATATAATTTGTGACTTTCAATTCGATGCAGGATTTAGAACAGCGGCTGGCAGCCTTTTAGCTGCGGCGTGCCAAACCAATATGATTCAGCGTACCATACAGTGGAACATTTTTGAAACAATTTTATTCCCGTGATAATGCACGCATAATTAGAGAATAGAGTTCAATAATTTAGGTAACAGTTTATATTTACAGTTATATGTTATATATTAATTTCGTATCAGTTAGATATTTCTTAATATAAAAAGAAACCGTATAAAGTATCATTATTTCTTCAACAAAAATTAAAAATATTAAACTTATACATCTTTACATATAAAAATCTTCTGTGCGTGTGTATGTGACTACACTCCTTCTAAACGGGGGGACCGATTTTAATGAAATTTTTTGTGTCTGTTCTAGTGGATTCGAAAATGGTTTAGATTCACAATTCGGTCCGATATCGCAATTAGTTAAAAAGATATTAATTAAAACCAGTTTTAATAACCAGTTTTGGGCGCCAACTTTGATTTGTCTGCATTGTTGTAGCACTGTTATTGTTACAATAATGACAAAAGTTGGCGTTGAAAATCAGTTTTTAGCCAAAATGGAATTTCGTGATGTTGCTCTATTGACTGTATTAATTATAACTTAGTTTAAAAAATAAATGCTTTTAACATGAGATTAACTTGAAATATATTATTAAAATCTCAATTTCTGCAATGTTTTAAATTTTTCTAATTTAAATTTCTAAAAAAAAAAATAAAACTATCAACACATCTATTACATATTGGTACATTTTTGTAACCTTTTCCAAAGCTGCTAAGTTAATTTGAAACAAAATATTGTAAAACTTCAAAAAAAATTTGGAATTTTGTAGTTAAAAAAAAATCTACTTTCTTTATACATAAAATATTTTTAAAGAAGATGTAATTTTCCCCTCTTGGTATACTCTCTCCCGTAAAAATACAACGAAAAAAAATTGGAAAAATCGCCAAATGCCAGTAATAGTTAATTATGGGAAAGCTACCTCAGAACACACGAGTTTGAGCGATTATAGTGCATATGCGGAAAAACAACTTACGGAGAGTACGTAAGCAGGTAAAAGATTTTTTTTCTGTCATATAAAGATGTTTTCTTTTTGAATGTTTTTTCTTTTATAATGAGTGTAAAAAATGAATTTTCCAGTAATTTTCCAAATCCAATTTATTAGTTTGAATTTTAAGAAAGTATTCATTGTAAAATAATTATTAGGATCTTAGTTTTTAATAATACATCGCAAATGATAGTTTTCTTTTGAAGAAATAATTTACTGAAAAACCTTAAAATATAGGAAAAGCCCTGTTTTTATTAAATAGTATTATTTCTTTTTAAATTATTTTTATACAAGGAATGCATACAAATTTTTAGGCTTTTCCCCTATAGTTCTTTTTTCACAGGTATATATATTTAATAGAAAAATCAAAGCATCCAGATAAAAGCAGTCGTTTCATAGCTAACGGTACACATTTTTTGATTCATTATTTAACGAAAATTGATATAAATTAATACATTTTTTTAAGAATTAAAGTTATATTGCGTTTTATTATTTATCACTAAATTATTTATTTAATAATAAATTCGTACATTGTCTGTTTTCTTGAGAACAAAACTGGATTAGCTTTGCAAATTTCTAATCGAAAATAGAAATTTGAAGAAAAAAGATCTTATCCTTCGGTGAAACAGAGGGTTTTACACATGAAAAAAATCATACAACGCTGGGCTGGACGGAGGGAAAAGAAACCTTAAAGCTAAAGGTGTATGGTGGTACATAGATACTGGTATCGCGTGTGGGTGTTTTTCTGGAAAATAATACTGGAGTCCAAGCTTGTCTTTTCCTGGATTTATTCATAACATTTCGATAAACTTCAATAACACAAAACTTTATAATTTTACAAAAATTAAATCCTCAATTTAACTATTAGAGTGAAAATCTTGAAAACAACGGCACTCCTAGAAGCCGAAGCCAAGATCAAGATTTTAAATAGAAAATATCCGCTATAAACAACAGCGACCAAACGTGCTGAAACCAGGTTCAAGATTTTTTTCTAGGATCAGCTACATTCGTTTTCGTCGGGATGCACCCCACTGGGGCCTGAGCGCAGTGACCGATACGCTCCGCCCACGCAGGGGACGATAGCTTACAACAAACCTGTCTGACAAAGAGAAGAAGTGGAAGAAATTTCTGAAAAAGGGATTTAAATGACATAAATGTAGAAATCACTCATATCGCTCAGTAACACACACAAAAGTACTGATGTCCAGAGAGAAAGGGAAACTTTCCATGGGAATAAATTTGTACCCACGGAAAAGGCCCTTACAACGCCGAGCTAAGTGGCGAGAAAACAGACCCGCCCAGCCGGACAAAGATGTGGAAGAAACTTCGAAAAAGAGTATTTTAATGACACACACACCAGGAAGTGCTGACACTGAAAAGGAAGGGAAATTTTCCAAGGCATAAAGCTGTACACTTGAAGAAGCCCGTGCAACGCCGGGCCATCCAGCTAGTATATTATCTATTTTAAACATATTTATTAAAATAAGAAATAGACAACGTAAAATATAAGTATTTCTCTTCATTACAGTTAAATAAAAAGATACATAAAATTTTAATTCGAACCTAGTGCTTGCACCGCTCTACGTTTATATTGCAAAATCGGGGTATAATTAGTGACTTTCAATTTAACACGGTTTTGAGTATTCAGTTGTTGAACAATTTCTCTGCCGACTTGAAATATTTTTCATATGAGGAAAGAATTTTTGCTTTGATATACGTAGAACCAAAAGCGGAAAGCAGAGTACATGCAATTTTCTCTCTTCAAACAATTAAATATCTCCAGCAATGGCATTCAATAATTTACAGAATAGGTGTAAATTTCTCTCTCTTATCTTTCAGACTTTTTCGTAATTCCGTAAATGTCCATAATTCTGAAGATGTTTGTAAAATAAGATCCCTTACAAATTTATCAACTTCCATCCATTCAAAAATTGACAAATTTATAGAGTAGTGCAGTGTGCCACTGAAAATTTTACCACGTGACACATGTGGCACGCGTGCCGTAGGTTGTTGATCCCTGATTTAGAATGTTCCTATTGTTATTAAACAACTTCCTTGTGGATTCAAAATATATTTCACACGAGAAAAAATTTGTACTTATACATATGTAGAATCAAAAACAGAAAGCAGATCACATGCGATTTTCTTCAAACAATTTAATCACTGCGGCAATGATATGCAACAATTTAAAAAAACTGTCGATTTATCGATAAAGTTATCTTCTGCGTCTTTTTATAATTCCGTAAATTTTGCTTCCAATAATTCTGAAGAATTTTTTTTTCACGACGCAGCAATGAATGTTTCTTTATTTTACAAGTATTACACAAACGTTCCAATTTCAATTGAATATTTAACGCTAAGAATGAGTTACATTTAAACAGCACGCAAGTAAATTCAGTAGAATCGTTTTTTGACAAAGAACTGAGAGTAAGAAATAGGCTTAAAATAAAAATGCGTGAGGAGCAGAGAGGAAAGACAAACTTTGTAGAGTGCCACTGGGACGGGTCTATCCACGTTCTCTTAAAGTACTTATTCTTTTGGGAGATATTGGGTCTTTAAAATTTATTATATTATAAAGCTTTCTCCCGAAGAAGAAGACGTTCCCATGCAAATTAAAACCTGTATATAAATTTGAAAGTTTGAGGTTGGAAGGGTGAGTGAGTGAGTAAGTGTTGATTTTTGGCGCAAGAGCCAAGTTTGGTTATACTGCGCCACACATTCGTTAATATAATCTGTGATCTAGACGGGAAAAGAAAGAAAGGATAAATTGAATGACAAGAAGGAGGGTTGAAAATAGAGAAGGATCACTAGGGTACATCGAGATCGAGGTTGGAAGGGAGAGAGAGATAAGGTAGACTACTAACAGGAGCAGTAAGCAGAGCCCCTTTACCGGGGATACAGTATATGGACGCTACTGCTATCGAAATTAAAATTAATAATTTCCCTCCCCTCCGAGTAGTTTCTGCTTAGGCTCGTTTTTGTGCGGAAATCAACAGAAAACTCCCCGAAAAGGATTTTCTTAAAACTCTAAATTCAAGTTATAACTTAATCATTGCTGGAGATCTTAACGCTGCTCACAACCACACTTCGTCTTAAAAGAATTACTCAAAATTATCCTAATGCAAAAATTGTTGCACCTTACACTCCGATGCATATTAATTCACGTTCTTTAACGGGAGCACGTGACTTAATTATCGACCTAGCTGTTTTTAAAAATATCCCTTTTAATTATGACATTAGAGTTATAGATGATCTTTGTTCGGATCATCTACCGGTCTTTTTGACTCTACACACTAACTCTGCTACCATGAAAATTCCAGAGCAGCTCTCCACCAATTGGGAGAAATTCCGATTCGTTCTTAAAAATAAGCCATTCCCCATTCCGGAGTCTCCCAGCAATGAGCATCTCGACGTTGCTATTAGTCGTCTTGGAGAAAATATCTCTAAAGCACTTGTGGCTGCTTCAAAACCCAAATTTAAAACCGCACCTGTTAAATTACATCCAGATATTCGCCACAAAAATTGGGTACGGAGATTTTGGCAAAGATCTAGAGACCCTGCTCTTAAAAATGAACTCCGTACTATCAGCAACGAGATCGCCAGTGATATCAGACACCTCTCACGTGCAAGATGGGAGAAAACAATTGAGGAGTCATCTCCCGAAACAGGCACTTTTTGGAGGCGTACCTCCCTTCTCAAAGAGCGTTTTCATCACGCATGGCAGTATCGCAGTTGCCCCGATGGAAAAAGCCGAGGTAATTGCGGACAGCCTTCAAAAACAATTTGAACCAAATACTGATGTAGAGAGTTCTAGATACTCTGTACATATACAAAGGAAGGTCCAAAGATTCCTTGACTCCCTGCCTATATAGATCTGGTAAAAACATCTCCCTCTGAAATACAGGAATTCATTAAACATCTCAAACCAAACAAATCTCCTGGTATTGATCTCATCCCAAATCGTATCCTTAAAAATCTTCCCCCTAAATTTAACATTTTCATTGCTTTACTGTTCAACATGCTTTTGGAAAATTGCTACTTCCCTAAAAGTTGGAGGATGGCCGTGGTGATCCCCATTCTTAAACCCAATTCTGATGACTCTAGTCCTTAAAATTATCATCCTATCTCACTACTCAGTGGCTTGAGTAAAGCATACGAATTCGTGATTTTAAACCACCTAAACCAGCACTGCTTAGCCAGGAATATTATTATTCCAGAACAGCATGGATTTGTAACTAAGTGCTCTACAGTAACTCAGTTACTCAGAGTCACTGAATTGGTTCACAGAGGCTTCCAAAACCACCAGGCCACGGGTATGCTATTTGTGCACATAGCCAAAGCCTTTGACAAAATTTGGCAAGATAATGAGACTTGTATTTTCGGACCAAATCTTAAAAATTATTCACTCATACCTAAACTCGAGAAAATTTAGAGTTAGAGTCGAAAGCTGCCTCTCCAGTCCTCTTCCAGTAAAAAATGGAATTTCTCACGGAAGTTTGCTTTGATCAAGACTTTTTAACCTATATATTAACGACATTTCGAAGGCTGACAATGTCAATTTAGCTATGTATGCGGATGACACTGCTATCATTAGTCAACACACTTGTAATTTCAAAGTTATTGAAAGATTACAAAATTACAGCACAAGGCTTCAGCTCTGGCTCGTTGCTTGGAAAATCAAAGTTAATGCATCAAAAAGCGCAAGCCTCCTCTTTACGAAACAAAGGTGTATAGGAAACTTACCCAATATCAACATTTTTGGCCAACCCGTCCCCTGGGTCACTGAATTTAAGTACCTAGGGTTCAATCTCGACGCAAAATTGAACTTTTCCCCCACATCCGTGCTGCACTTCAAAAAGTGGCAGGAATGAGCCAAACACTCAATTGCTTAATTTCTCGAAAGTGTAAGCTCTCAATCAGACACAAGGTTTTGCTCTATAAATTATTTCTCCGACCAATTTTATTATATGCATCTCCCATCTCGGATTCTGATGCAGTAACTCACTTGAAAAAGTTGCACGTTTTTCAAAATAAACACCTTAGAAAAATTACTAATGCTCCCTGGTTTGTCAGAAACGAAATCTTGCACAGAGATTTCAAAATTGACCCAATTCTTGTGATTTCATTAAAAATCAGTCCACAAAGTTTTCTGACAGATCACCTCAAATTCCTAACCAATCTATCCGAGTTATAGACAGGGATGACTCGGATATCCGAGTCATCCTATGATAACTCGGTCCTAAGCTCTCCAAAAAGACTTAGAGCTGCTCTTTACCAAATATATCATCATTTCCCAGTCCTTAAAACACTTCGGAAATCATGAATATAGTCTTTGGTAACTCTTTTCAAAATTTCTATTTTTTTAAAATTCTCTCTAATTTTAACTTTCGTCATTTTGTGCAAGATTTCATCTCCATTAAATTACTTCGACTTAAAGCCACATTTTTTTGAATCGGTCTCGCCTGGTAGTTTAATTCCATGTCAATTATTCTCCTTTTTCCACATATTTTGTGGATCATCTTTTATT
Organism: Trichonephila clavipes; assembly: GCA_019973935.1. Classification (NCBI taxonomy): domain Eukaryota; kingdom Metazoa; phylum Arthropoda; class Arachnida; order Araneae; family Nephilidae; genus Trichonephila; species Trichonephila clavipes. Next base: position 102,250 of record BMAU01019020.1, on the reverse strand, counting down.
TTACTCATCTTCCAGCAGATGGCATCACATTATGGACACTTTCTGTGTCAATGCCTTCTATTTTCATTCGCTTTTCAGCGACACTCCCACCTGTCATTACTACACAATTCAGCAGGGTTTGTCCTTCCCCTTTATTTTAACATTATGTACCACGAGCACCACGGCATTAATTGCTTTTATTCTCCATTTTATCTTTTTATCTTCCAAATTCTATGTCTACTTTCTGATTTCGTTCCGCAAAAGAAAGGACGAATTAGAGAAGTGCACAGATTTCTCTGCCGGGATGGTGCATCATTAAATATGTTCCATACTGGCCAATTGAATTGTTTCTCGCTCTCTCACCGGTAGTATGTCCTCAGCTACAGGTGAGAAGCTTTCTTTTAGAACGGCTCTGAGCTGTTGTTAATAATTTTGATAGCATCTTTTAAATTTTATGGAACTTTCCATTAATTATTCTCTTTTTTCTTATTAATTATGATGACAGAGTAACACCGTTTTTTGATAAGGTACCTCGTATTTTGAAGCCGTGGGTAACAGGAGCAGTGATTAATTATTCAAAGTGAGGCATAGATCATAAGTAACTGATAATTGTAACATTTAAGTCGACGATCTGTCACTTAAGAATTAAACAAAATTAGGTATCTAAGAAGTAAAAGTTATTGAATAGACGTAAGTGTTCTAATTATTTAAAGTCTCATATCTCGCGTACCTCGTTAATTGTTCTTCATATTTGATAATTGGGTGCATTTCTTAACTTAGGTTAATTTAATTTGTGTGGTTGTTGGTACTATGAATAAATTGAGTTATTTTGAATATGGATAGTCCTCCTTCCTTTTTTTTTCTCACACCTTTAGACGCGTCGGGTAGACCTTTACACTACCTCATATGGCTCCGTGTGCCATATGGGGCACACGTGTCATAGATTGCCGACGCCTGGTCTAGAAAATGAGCTTCTGCCGATAACGATTATTTATTCGTGGATTATACCTCGAGATGTGATTGAAATATGCCCTCTGGATTCCGGCTGGAAAGTCGCCAAATTGATTGATCTGGTGATATATTTTACCTTACAAAATATTAATAACTCTCAAATGTTTCTGTACCATTGATCTCTCTTAATGCAATGATTTAAATGTACTGTTCGACTCTACGCAAGATATTAACCAATCACAATAGTTGATTAATCAAGTATGCGAACACACTCTGAAAAAATTTTGCAACCATTTTAATCTGCACATCAGTTTTCAAGCAGGTACCATTTGTGTACGACTCATGTTGCGCTGTTTTCACTTCATTGTAATTTCCGTAAGAAGATTTATTTATTTTATTTTATTCATTTAGTTTATGAAAAAAAAGCTAGAAACTTTTCTGAAGAATTTCTCAAGGTGAACAGGCTGACTAGTCTAGATCAAATCTAAATGCAAATCTTTCAATATTGAGAATGTCAATTTCTTTTTCTTTCACAATCTGAAAATTCATATGCATGTGTGGCAACGCAGACATTTTGAATGCACGTCACACAGACTTACGAGATACTTCAATAGAATTGAATTTTAAAGGCTTATCACTGGATACCTGTACTAAAAAACGAAATGGTGTTTCTTTGTAAGAGTAATGATATACGTGAATTCCATGAATTTTTCTAGATTAATAAATCTAAATTGTAATTCAGTACTCTTAAAGAGTCTAAAAAAGAGTTTGAAAGTAATTGTTTTGGATATTTCAAAGAAAATAAACTTAGCTGAATATCAGAAACAAATATGATTGTATAATAGTATTAACAACTAAAACGGATATATATTTTGAAATACATGAAAGAAAACCACAATTTGACATGTATCTTTAAGAATATTTCCCCCCATATAGTAACTTTTAAGCCTAAATATAAACGTATAAAAACTAAATTAACATACATTCATCTCCAAAACCATTTGTAATTTGATTCTTCGTATTATGCCGTCGACTATTTTCACCAATCCACAAAATTTCACCAAATGCTCTCATCATTATTATTACTCTGTCCGAACACGCGCAAGAATGGTTTCCATCATATCGTGACATTTAGTGACTTCTTTTGATTTGAAAAAATTGATCTGTGGTATAATGGGCAAGTACCAATTCTTTGTTATTCTGAGAGTTTAAATCTACTCTACACTGTATATCGATGTAGTTTATAGAATCAATCAGTGGCGTACACAAGGGGTTCAAATCCCCATAGGCTAACAAATTTTTAGTTTTTACCGTAGAAAATACCCCTCGGCGCTTTCGTCTACTTGTTTTTTAGAATGTAACACCCTTCCCCCATAAGAGCGCAACTAGTATCAGTTTATTACGGATATATGACATGACTTTTTTCTCCATAATAGTGATAAAAAATCCTTTGATTTAATTCAAATTTATTCTTAGAAAAATTTTGAAAAAAAAATGAATAAACAAGTAATATAAATTTTTTTAAAGTCACTTACTACTTAGATCAACAAAGAAAACTTTTATTTTAGCTACTTTTTATTAAATAGTTACAATTAATATACATACACTTGCCAGAAAAAGTCTGCGTACAAGCACATAACAAATATGCAAGAGAGAATGAAAAAAATCATATCTTAAGAAAGATAGAAATTTCATAATAAATTTAATTTATTTCTTACACAATTCAGTAACTTTTCATAATAATTTATGATACATATCACACGTTGTGTTTAAAATATAATAATCAAAATGAAAAGTAGCACAAATAGCTACCAGTAAAAGTTTGCGTACAAAAATTAATATAATTAAACCTGCAAATTAAACTGTAATTTACTTTTTAACACGTGCTCAGTTTTGTTAGACAAACTTTAAAAATATTGCATTTTGTAGATTTTTAGAAAGTAAACTGTGTTAAATCCCAATGGATTTAAAAGGAAAAGAGATTATCACATGAAGGATGATTATCATAAAATGAAGAAAGGATGATTATCATAAAACTTAGGAATGAAGGCAAAACTCTTCGGGAAATTGGCAAGATTGTGGGTAGAATACATTCCTCTATCCAAAGAGTGATCAATAATTACACTTTGTCGAAATCTGTATTCTCAAAGCCACGTTTTGGACGTCTATCTAAGCTGACTCTGCGTGAATAGAGGTATGTCTTCAAGTCCATACGTCTGAATCCACGATTAAGTGCATCTCAGATTGCAAATGACATTAGAGAGAGATTTTAAAAAAACACTTCGTGAAGATACCATAAGAAAAATCTTGAAAAAGGCTGGTTATCATGGCCGTGTAACTCGTAAGAAACCCCGCATATCAGCTGTGAACACGGAAAAGCGTTTAGATTTCGCTAATGAGCATGTAAATAAGTCCCCACAATTTTGGGAAAAAGTACTATTCTCTGATGAGAGCAAGTTTTGCATGTTTGGCTTAAAAGGGCGTAAGCTGGTGTGGCGAAAACGAGGTACTGCTCTTGAGAAGGTGAATCTTGTGCCTAAAGCATGGTGGAGGTGGTGTGATGGTCTGGGGGTGCATGGCAACCAATGGCGTGGGTTGTCTAACCTTTATAGACTCGACATTAAATCATATGGGGTATATTAACATATTAAAAGAAAATTTGAAGCAGAGCGCACATGATTTGAATCTTGGAGATCACTTTTGGTTTCAGCAGGAGAATGATCCTAAGCAAACTGCCCATAATGTTAAGCTCTGGCTTCTCTACAATACCAAAAATCAGTTGTGTTCTCCTCCACAATCGCCGGATTTAAACCCAATTGAGCATTTATGGGATTTATTGGAGAGAAAAATTTGCCAATACCATATTACATCAAAAGAAATGTTGAAAAGAGTGATCGTCACAGAATGGAATACCATTTCTTCTGAGGAGACATCCAAACTGGTCCAATCTATACCCAAATGATTGATGGAGGTAATGAGACGTAAGGGTTATCCAACCAGCTATTAAAGTTTAGTTGAAAAATAGTGTCAAGTATTTTTAATGACTTTTTTTAGTTGTACGCAAACTTTTTCTGGTAGCCATTTGCGTTATTTTTCATTTTGATTATTATTTTTTTAACAAAACGTGTGTTACATATTATAAATTATTATGAAAAGTTACTCCATTGTGTAAGGAATAAAATAAATACATTATGAAATTACTATCATTTTTAAAATATGATTTTTTTTTTCATTCTTGCATATTTGCAATGTGCTTGTACGCAGACTTTTTCTGGCAAGTGTATGTAAATGTATATGACAGAATCGCAACATTACGTGGTAATTTTTATTAATTAACACTAAAGTATCGTATTGTCATCTAAAAAAATCGTGTATATAAAATTTCAGTTCAACTGAAAGCTTTAAAACATGAGAAAATAATATTTTGAAGAGTTTTGACACAAGTCTCCAAAAGGGTCGCCAAAAATGATGCCAGTGTGGCTGAATTTGTAACTCTTTGAATAATTAGTTTTAATCAATTAATTTTTATTAATTATAATTAAAAATTACTGTATTGTCATCCAAAATAATCATGTATATAAAATTTCAGCTCAATTGTATTTCATTAACGATTAAAAATTCCACGAAGATAAATAAATAAATATTTTGAGAAAGTGTGAGTTATATATATATATATATATATATATATATATATATATATATATATATAATATAGTAGGAATTGAAAAATAAGTTAGAAATCAGAATAATTTCATTTCACAATCAAACTATAAAAAAAACATCGAAATCAAAAATAAATTTAATTGACATTTGTTCTTTTCCCTACCGAATAAAGGGCCAAGAAACGATTAAAAACAGACCAAATAAATTTCTTTTATATCATGCTTTCTCGATTTTTTTGCTTACTTTATTAGTTTACATCTTTGATCTTGCTGGAAGGGATACTTTTATTTGCATCTCTTCATTTGTATTTCTAACTTTTGACATACACTTATACAAGTTTTCAAAGACACCAACATTTTAAAATCATTAAAAATTTTAAAAGTTATTCTCTAAACACTTATAGCGTTATCACTTATCACGACGTTATACGTCCTTAAATGGCGCGACAGCCCAGGATGGGCCTTGTTCATCTCAAGAATTTTCTACTCGGCTTCTCTTTTTTTTTTTTTTTTTTTTTTTTTTGGTCAAGTTTTCGAAATCTTTTTCTAGGCAGTCAACCTACTGAGGCTGGGTCGATCCCTAGTTCTTGTTTCAGTGGATTCGGCCAAAACGTTTTTCTGCGTTGAACGTTCTTTGTTCATTCTAATTATATGGTTAGCCCATTTAATTCTTTGAATTTTAATATATTTTACAATGTTTAGTTCTCCGAAAGCATAGTTCAGTTGTGAATTTGAGCTTATATACCAAACGGTGTTGTTGCACGCCCTCATTGGTCAGCAGTGCTAGACCAGTTCCATGACACCATACACTTTCAGAAAGTCCAACACCAGCAAGGGAACGTCTGCTAAGTCCTGCTTGGTGAGCCCTAGGCACTCGAGGATGTGAGCAGGCGTGGCCGGCTCAGAAGAACAGTTCGTGCACACATATCAAAGCTCTTGCGTCCTTCGGAAAATTTCATTGATTTGATATGGCCACTTCGAAAGTGGGCTAGAAGTGTTAGATCCTGTCTTGTAAAACCGTGAGCCAGAGAGCCTCCATTACGAGAACATTGATACCAATGGTGCTCTGGGGGGGTAATCCAAGCGGTCTTATTCTGGTGTTTAGTTCTAGAAAAAATCTCCAAAAAGGTGAGAGGTGCTGAAGGCTCTAGTAAATCGCGAGCGCCAGCCTTGACCAAAGTGTCCGCAATCTCATTTCCCTCTAGATCTATGTGAGAGGGAATCCACTGCAGATGAATTTCATGTGATGTGGGAAGTCGTTTTAACTTGGTGAGTATTGACTCTCCAACATTATCTCTCACACTTTGCCAATTGGACAAGTGCTGTATTGCACTTTTACTAGCAGACAGTATCCAAATCTCTTTTCCATTTGAAATACCAAACGTAATTAACTTCAGTTCCTCCAAGAAAAGCTTTTGGGATCCAACGCTCAAAGACACCAAGGGTATTTTCATCATTTTGTATCGTTGTCCAAGTTTTTGATGAGTATAGGTCTAATTAGACATTTATAAATTAGCAGTATAATTCTCCTTTTAATTATATTTGATATCCTGAGACAGAAAAAGTATCTATTGGCAGCATGAAGTCACATCTGTGTCTCAGATGTGATGTTGGTATTGGTGTTAACCTCAGAATCCAAGTATATAAAGCTATCAATTATGACCAATTTAATCATTATTATTTTGACGTGAAACGTCTTTAAAATCGCGCCGAAACATACGGGTACCAGGTTCAAAAAGTGGACCGTAACGAAAAGGTCTATATCATCGTACCTTAATAATTAAAAAACTATTAGTCCTAGAAACAAAAATGTGGTGTGAATATTTCACTTATATAGTCAGCTCACTGTTATGACCTTGAGTTCGGGTCTGGATCGAACGGGGCGGCGGGGGAGGGGTACTGTGTTAACTGTGCGAAACCGGCGCTCTCGCTCGTTTCTATTCAGTGTAACTTGTGACTCCGACTTGATAGCGCGGTGATTCTTTCGTGTGTTTATCAAGATTATTGAAACCAATTGATTCATACAAAAATAAGTGTAATTTGGACAGTATTTATATTAAAAATAACCAGAAAGTGATAAAAAAATATATAAACATTTGCTACGTCGGCCTCAGCTCGTGCAAGAGCCAGCCAAAAATATAAATCACGGCTATCGTTGCAAAGAGGGGGCTATGGGCCACACACAGGTACCCCAATGTCCGGCGCCGAGCGAGCGAGACGGTTTCGGGAACGTCGCAAAGCCGACGCCGCGAGGAACTTTTCTGCGGCCGCCAACCTCGCGAGCACCTCTAGCACTGGAATACCTGTACTTATGGACGTAACGAATGAACAGACTGACGCCAACTTCGAAAATATTGCAGACGACAAGATGATTGGCTACAATACGCTAACGGAGGTCGCGACTGCTCGCCGCAACTTGCACAAAATGAGCGTCGTAGAATCGGGTGGCATGCCGTACAGTTTAAAACTAGCTGTCGGTTATCCCTATATGATTACTATGAACTTAGATGTTGAAGATGGACTAGTGAATGGCGCAATCGGTACGCTTATAAGTATATAGAATATCTCACTGAAGACGAACAGGTAACAATATATGGAACGACAGAAGTAGATGGTGAACCTCAGCCGTCAACCTCAACAAGAATTCGGAAGAGAGTGCGCCTTTGGCTGGAGTTTCCAAATCCAAGCATGGGCCAACTATGTAGAGTAAAAGCAAAGCCCCACGTTATGTGCAAACGTGATGTGTTAGATTTAAAGTGGACACTTATTGTGACCAGAGCCGCCAACATACCGCTCGGTGGGAATATCAAGTGTAGACGTAACCAATTTCCGTTGTGTCCGCAAGCGCAATCACCATTCATAAGTCGCAAGGTGACACATTCGACGAAGTCATGTTCAACTACGATAAGTCACAACAGATACAGCTTGTGTACGTTGCGCTGAGTAGAGTAACATCGATTGATGGTCTGTATCTCGCCAATGATAAAGACGATTTTAAATTTTATCACGGGCAAGGCAGCACGTCGCCAACGGTGAAAGATATTCGCGACGAGTACGATCGGATGGCCAATCATCGCCTTCCCACGTTGTCAATGCAAGCGAGACGTCCTAGCCGAACGCAATGAAGACCAGGGTGGCTACCTACATCGACGACGGCAATTAATTTTGATCGTATCTGCTTTCAATGCACAAAGTTTGGTTGCCCATGCAGGAGATATTGAAAGCGATAATATATTGATGAACTCCGATTATATGGTAATTAGAGAGACTTAGATGAATTGCGCGAACACTGTGATGATCAATGGCTTCGAACTAAGAGCAAGTAATAACACCGCACTTGAACATCGTACACATTGTCCGTCTACCTCATCTGAATTGCCGGTGCGAGTTTCTACAGCCGAAGGTTCTGCAATCTACAGAAACCTACAAAGCTGCAAGAACTGTAGCGAAATCATAGTAAATGCCAACAAGTCATGCGGAAATTCAGTCTTGAGAAAACATAATGTCGGCGACATATGCTTGGTGGACGTTAAAGTCGAAGATCTTACGCTGTTTATCCTCGGTGCCGTATATATACATCCTAAGGCATCGGCTGAAGCTGTTAAGCTATGTCTTTATCAATCACTCCTGCCATATTCAGCAAACTTAACAAAATTAATACCGAACTCTCAGCCAGACTTGGAGACTCCAATCGTTCTATGCGGCGATTTCAATTGCGATCTACAACAGAACAGCTATCTTGTTGAGCTCATGAGGAATGAATTCGGCCTTAACTACGAACAAACATCACCGACAACATTAGGCAATACCACTTTAGACTGTACATTCACCAGAAACATTAATGTTGACATTATGCCGTATGTTTCTTATTTCACATATCACAGACCTATGTTAAATAAAATCGTTGTCGAATATTAATTGTAATAATAATTTATGTTTCTATTATGTATCTGTTCTTTTTTATTAAAATACTTAAAACACCACCAATCCTGTTTTTATTTATTTCAATCTTTTACTTTAAAAGCGATTCGCTAACATAGACGTTTCACGTGAAAATCAACGGCTGTGTGCCCCAGCACAGCCCCACCCGATTTTTTTCATGTTAAATATTGCCAAAAGTACAATGTAGACATAAGTAACATGCAATGCGACCATATTTTATTAACACATAGTGCAAGTTTCAGTTCAACATACTGTTCGATTCGATACCATAATGTGATATATTCCTGTTTAAAATGAATATTTTATATCCTATTTTTGTTATCCGATTGAAAACTATGATAAATGTACTTAGTTGCATTTGAGCTGTAGAAATTAATTTTATCAGTAACTGTAGGAGACCGTGCCAATAAAAAAAATGATTAAGAAGGGCCAATTAAAGGGGGGGGGAATTTAAGCGGATCAGTTGATTAAAACAGATCTATCAACTAAGCCGAATGCATATCGAGTGTATCGATTGTATGAAAGTCAAAATAATCAACCAATCCATAATACTCAGGGTCATCACCATCAAACAATATAAAAAGATACCGAAAAGAAGATTAAATACAAATGAGTTCAGCAACACATTTTTTAATCACCTATAAGGCTGACAAGCTAGAAAAATATCCTTTTTTATCGAGCTTATATAGAAACAAAGTTATTTAATTTTTTTTTCGTTATTTGGTAATTAGTAACAGTTGCTTCTGTTTTATTCTATGCATGATTATGATCTGATTTGTCTCCGAGTTGGGATGAATAATCTCCAATTCCGTGGTTTATGAGACGCACTCTTTTAAGGTGACTTGACTGATTGTTCGGAACAGAGATTTTGAAAAAGAGTATAAATGAATATTTTTTTATATTTACTGTCAGTTGAACTAGAACATGCATATAAAATTGCTTTAATAGTATCAATGAGATAAAAAAAATTACTTAAATGCAATTATTTCAAAAAATGAAGAATGGATGACATATTTTCAAAACATTGTCCTTTTATGAAAGCTGTGCTTCCATAATCATAATATTTTGTCTATTTATATCTGATACTTCTGCGTAAGGGTTGAGCTGAGAGTTTTGAAATAAGTAATTTAAAAGTGGATTTATATATATATATATATATATATGCATGTTTTATTGTATCGGAGTGTAGAAATTTTAACAAAAAACGTCTATTATTTCAGTTGATGGTAACTCTGAAATCTGAGAATTTTTTAAAACTCCCATTTCAAACTATGCATAGAAGTTCTAGGTATACATAGAGAAAAAAATTTAATATTATAGCAGCTTTTTCCTTAAAAGGAGAATGTTTTGAAAATACGTCATCTTTTTTCTTCATTTTTTTTTTTTTTGCCAAATAATTGCATTTAAATAATTACTCCCTTATAATACTCTTAAAACAGTTTTACATGTATATATATTCTAATTCACTAAATATCAAAAAAAATTATCCGTTTACATCTTAAAAGGTCATTGAGATAATTACTAGAAATTTAGCATCATTGTTTATTAATTATAGTATGCGTACTGCGCAAGAAAAAACTATATATTTACCTTTTTATGATTGTTTTTCTTAGTGGTAAAAGCAAAAATTTTGAAAATTTTTCATTTTGTGCACTTTTTGACCCCTAATTTTGTGATAAATTGAAATTATTCAAAGATGAGATGGAGCAAAGTATAGGTAAACGCTTTCTGGATAAAATTCAAAGAGCTTTTTTTATCTTACGCATTAGAATTTATTTTACAGTGTTTGCTGCGATGTGCAAAAAATGCCTAATTTTAACCAAAAATTGTCTATTTTCTTACAAAAAATATATTGAAAATTTTTTTTCTTTGCTATTTTTATAAGTTTTCAGTTAGAATCAAACAAAAAATGAGTTTAAAAATGAACTTTCAGCATTATTTCAAAAAAAATTTCCCGCAACCAGTCAGGCACCTTAACGGAAAAGAAAAAATGGTACTTATAATGTCGACCAATTTCGTCAACAAGTGAAAGTGGTTTTCGGCTATTGACAGCATATCGCGGCATTTGGCGATGCCTTTTGATTTGAAAGAAGTGGTCGATGGTATAGTACGTAAGTACCTATTTTTGTTGCACATAATCAAACTTTTATTCATTATGGTGTGAAAAAGGGATTAAACCCCAACTTTGGGTAGGAATTTGAAATTCCAATTTGGAACGTTTTTGTTCGGTTTCCCCGAGAATAAATTAACGCAGAGCATGCTACTTAAGTATTATCGTAACCGTATTGCCGACATTATATGAAACAAAGCACATGGTAGCCAATTCAGTGCGTACGACAAATGCGAAATCGGGATTGCCAATTTTGCCAGTTATCTTGAACGTTGGCATTGTACAATAGTACATAAGTACCTAGACCACAAAAGGATGAGGGGGAATTTACCTACGTATTAAATTTGTGAATATTTGGCGATTTATCACCAAAAATAATTTCATCGCCAAGGATGGGGTTAAACCTCATATCACCCAAACCTTAAAAAGGTGTTCCAATCTGACAAAAAAAAAAGCAAAAACAGGCGGAAGAGACTGAAAGAAGGTGATTAAGTATAGGAATGTGGGTACAGAAATGTCGAATGCAAGAATGCTAGTAAATAATTAAGTATTAAAACCGGATGAGAAAAAGTATTTACATACTATACCATCTACCAATTTCGTTAATCAAAAAGACCTCGCCCATCCAATAGTGAAAAACCTTTTCCTTAAATGTTCAAAAAATAATAATAACGACGACATAATTTGGCTTTTTTTGAATTGGCGAAATTTGTCGACAGTATAATACGTAAGAGTCCAGTGGCTGAGTGGTAGGTTATCGCGCTTTCACACCACAGGTCCAGGGTTCAAATCCCGACATGGGTAAGGTGGACTCAACCTTTCATACTTTTAGTGGGTCGACAAATGAGTACCAAACTTGTTTGTGAACACTAGGGGTTTCGCGTCAGACAGACCATTTGACCGAAGCATCTGCATATTCCTCCCAGCGCCTAAAGACACGTAAACTGAGATAAGCGCAGTAGGCCTTGGCTTTCACGGACTATTGCGCCTCTGAGTTCAGTTATAATACGTAAGTTCCGAAAAAAACAGGTAAAGTCAAAGGCAGTAGCGCATACAGAAATTTTTCAAGGGAGGGGGGTATCCGGGGTTGAAAGTTCACCATTCTTGTATCATGAACCTTTTGATTTTGTCGGTTTTCGGGAACAAAACACGGTGAAAAACTAATTATTGAATAAATAATTAGGATTAATTAATTAATTAATCATTAATAACAAATACTTAATTAAATTTTACGTACTATATACTTAGAATTATAATCAATCGGAAAAAAATCAAGGGCTTTGGGGGAGGATCCGGACCCCCAGTACCTCCCCCCACACACACACTTGTGTGCGCCACTGGTCAAAGGAAATAAACAGTCTAATGATCAAATTTTTCAATAGATGCTCGGAAGAGAGCACTTATTGTAGTGACACAATATTAACATTGGGGGTATATGGGTCACAGTACATTATCAAAAATATCAGGCATGTAATGCTCATTTTCAGCAGCAACTGACAATTTAGCACCCAGATATTCATCTGACTCAATGGGAGTTTCTTAGAACATGCTCTTAATACAACCCAAGAAGAAAATAGGTACTTACGCGCTATTGCAACCTATTGACAACATTATATGAAACGAAGCAAATGTTTGTCATTTCAGTTCGTACGGCACATAGGAAATTGGGGGTGCCAACTTGGCGAATTATCAATAGAGTTGGTGATAGTTGTGATAATACGTAAATACCAGAAGATACACTCAGGAACATTGAAAATAGCGACCCAAGAAGAAAGCATCGGATTAAAATGAAATTTAATACACATAATGACACAGATCAGAGATTCACTTGATCACAAAAACAAGACAATTAAACGAATACAGGGTGTGCAACGACACAAATACTGGGCAACTTCAATAGCGCGTTGGACCACACCTCCAGCTGCAATACATGCCGCCACACGGTCCGGCATTGAGTTGATTAGACACCTTATGTTGTCCTGAGGCAGATGAGCCCACAAATCTTGAACAGCCAACTCTAAATCATGTACAGCAGGGCTTCTCAAACTTTCAATACTGGCGCCGCCCTTTTCGATCACAATTTTTATTGTGCCCCCCTTATACATTAATAATGTACTGAATGCAATAATAATGAACTTTGATGCTAAAGCTACAATAGGCGATCTTAATTATAAACCGTACAAATTAGTAACATAAGTATTAAATTTTGTATACTACTTTTAAGTAATAAATAAATAAATAAATAAAATAATAGGATAATTATTATGTGTGTTATTTTTCCTTTCTCTAATTTTTAAATTGGAACATATTGCAAAATGCGGTGGCTGCTTAGAAGACAAAATATAGATATCTGCTAAATATAGAAAAAGAACTCAGAAGGTCAATTTCTTATCATAAGCATTCCTTATAAAAACTTTGCTTTGCAAGACAAGCCCATGGAAGTCGTTAATACTTATTAAACTTGTTCTTAATTTAGTATTAATTAATTAGTCATAAACTACTATGGAGCACTGATACATTAAAAGTATACCGGCTGAAGTGCCCTCTTGCACGAGTTCATTTATAAGAAAATAAAACATTATTGAAATAATCGCTGAATTTTGTAAGGAGAGTAAAGCCAAGTGCGCGACAATGTTTACAAAAATGTAAAATGATTTTTTTAAATGATTGCTCAAAGTATAATTAGTTTAAAGCGAGCTATAATTTTAAGCCTTACAGAATTATCATTTAGAATTGATGTTGAATAATGAACAATAATATAAAATTCTGGCGAAGAATAATTGTATTATTTTTAATATTTAAAGCGAAAAGACTTCAACATGTTTTAACCCTGGAGCAGGCGCGCACTCGATACTAATGGTCCAGCGGGGTTATTGAGTCACCCCCAATCCTTTTTTAATATTTATTTTTATAGTACACAATAAAAATCGTAATTCTAGCGAATAATTTAATTATGAGAAAATATACTTCCCTACTTTCAAGGACTTTTCAATTTTTCTTTGGTAACAAATAAACAGTTTTGCCAGAATTAACGATTTCGTAATCTGTGTGTTCCGCGTGACCACTTCCAGGTAAAAAGTGTATTCATTATGATAATATATATGTTACAAATAAAAAAATTTGTAAAACGTTTTTAGTTGTGCTTTATATATTTTAGAATACTCTTAAATATATATATACCTCTCCGTGGTTTTCCAAATATCCTAAAACTCTTTTCATGGAAAAAAGCGCAAGAGAGAAATACATTATATATATATATATATATACAACTTCCCTAAATGAGAAACAAGCACATAAGAGAGGGGTCATAACTAACTGTACCAATAACTTAGAAGTTCAAACAGATTACAGCTATAATGTGCAGTATTTCTAAAATAATGACAGTGATTAATTTTTTATGTTCCTAAATTTTTTTGATTCTGGGTCCGGTCCGGGATCTGTTTTTTCTCTGAATGAGTAGTATGTTGGGATTAAAAAGGAAGCGTAATAAAAAAAATCTATCATGGGATTACAGCAAATCAAATAAAAGTTTTTTTATTTGGTTATAGGATCAAAGATAGCTAATTAGGTATTGAAGAAGTTTTTATTTTTGATGACTTAATATCGCGCGCGCGCCTATAAATTATATCAGAGTAAAAGTGCATTTTTTATTATGTCTGAAAGCATTTTATTTTAATTCATTCCAGTAAATTAAATATTTTTAAATCTTTTATTTTCGATATGCTCGCGCCCCCTCGTAAGGTTATCGCGCCCCTACAGTTTGAGAAACACTGATGTACAGAGTGACACGATGGCATCTGCTCACCAAGGCGCCTCCACACCCGTACACGGTTATCATCTGTCCCCAAAACAAACTGGGATTCATCACTAAACACAACCTTTTGCCAATCTGTGACATTCCACATTGATCTGGCTTCGCACCACTGTAGACGCAGTTGCCGATGTCCCGGTGTTAAAGGGAGTACACGGAAAGAGCGCTTGGATTTAAGATTTGCTTCTGCAAGGTGTCTGGAAATTGTTTGTGGAACAATTTCTACGCCTACATCTGCTCGTATCGTTGAACGAGTTGCTGTGTGGTCCACAAGTGTTTGCCGCACGATCCTTCGATCCTCTCTTCTCGTGACCTTCCTGGTCGCTCCAGGCCCATTTTTCCGCACGTGGGTACCTTCTCGTGTCCACTGCTCCCAACAATTTCTAACGGCAGACTCCGAACGATCCACCTGGCCAGCAACACGGTGCGTCGACCAGCCTGCAGTTTTCATCCCGATGGTCAGGCCTCTCTCAAACTCGCTTAACTGGAAGCAATGTCTTCTAGCACGTTTACCTGGCATGTTTCGCTTCCCAAAGTCTTCCTACAATCGGCGGGTAATCGTCACGTTTATGAATCTTCGAATTTGTGCTGGCTTATATAGCACCTTCTTCCTGATTTTAGCACCACCTCGGCGTGTATGAGCATGCGTATTGGCACAAAACTTGGATCATTTGCATATCACATTACGCTGTACTTATTTGCAAAGTTTCGCGATTGTACTTAGCTTCCATCTTGGGTCGCTATTTTCAATGTTCCTGAGAGTATATTAACGGTTTAAGAGTAGTATAGAGCGAGCCACTTGGCACAGTTCTTTTTTATTTGGCGACTAAAAGTGGTGGACAAGGTATTTTTTTCGGAATTATTTATTATTTATTTTAGAATGAATTCGATATCTTACCATGTCATTTAGATAAAAATGACCCAATCCGAAGAAAAATCGCCAATTGTGAAGTGTCCCCCACCCCCCTATACTACACTTGAACCGATATTTACTGATTTCAATCACAAGTCCTTAACAAAATTATCACCGCACATTTAAACTCTCTGTGTTTTCAAAATGATAGCAAAGTGGTCATATCATAGTTCAGATTCATGTAAGTTATATTCTACTAACAGTTAGAAAATATTAGCAAAATTGCATTTAGAATGTGCCACTTACCTCCAAAGTAATCCCCTGGTTCCAATTGGGCTATTTCTTGCTCTTCCTTTTTCTGTGCAGATTTCTGAGTTACTTTGACGCTTCCCTCTTCAATGAAGTACATGCCATCTCCCTCATCCCCTTCTCTGAAAAGCGTCTCTCCTTCCTTTATTCCCACTGGAGTCAATGCATCGCACACCTGCATCTTCTCGTACTCATTCAATGGTTGCAGTTCGGGGACTTTTTCCAACATCATTTTGTACTTCTGTCTCTTCTCGAAGGCTCTTTTCACAATCAACTTGTTGAAAGTCCTCCGGCTCACAGCCCAGAGAAGCCCGTCTGTTTTTGCTTTAACAGTGGCAGCTCTTGGCTGGTTATGAAGTAATGCCAATTCGCCAAAACTCCCAGAGTTTTCATAAGTTTTAACCACTTTCTCTTCTTCTTTACTATCTTTAACAGTTGCCTCAAAGATTCCTTTATCGATTACGTAGAAGAAATCCCCATCATCCCCCTGTCGAATAATCACTTGGCCTTTCTTGATTTCTCTAGGCATCATGGCTTCTACAATCTCGTTGAGGTCATCCTCATCCAGAAATTTAAAGAGAAAGATATCTTTGGTGCGTTCTGTAATTTTTTGTCTCTCTTCATCTGTTTTGGGATGCTTTTCAATCTCTTCTTCATCGTCATCTTTTTCTGGATCATATTTTTCGCCAACCACTGATTGGCGCCTAAGAGCTCTGGATCCCAAAATGTTGGTGATGCCTGTTTTTTCTCCGGAAGAACCTGATGGATCTTCATTCTTACCCCTGCTTTCCCTCAGGCGAGTAAAATAATCGGCTGCATGGCTGATGATGTCGTCTGGGTTTTCCACCAAGACGGTGATCGTGTATTCTAAGAGGATATTTTCCAGAACGGGAGGCACCGAAATCTGTCTGTCAGACATGGGTTTGGATTCTTGAAACGGCAAGTTAGTTTCTGCATAAAATAATAAAGGAATATCAAGTTCAGAAAATATAAACTTTTAATTCTCCGTCTAATTATGAACAAATAAGTTGCCATTTTACACTGTTATTTTCTTTAAAAAAATCATGCTATTTTATATAATAATGGAAACACGTGAATCCAATGACATTTAATTTTGCATTTAACAACAGTTTGTTTTTAATTTTTTTAACGATTCATAGTAGTATGAAAATTTTAAATATTCAATTTCACTTTTTTAACTTTAAAAGTATTATGGCCGTCATATTAAGGCACAATAGTCTAACTTCATAATGGTCACATATTAAATATAACCACGTACTTTTGTTGAATTAAAAGCTAACATTAGACATGTAAAATCTAGAAACAATTTCAAATTTGATAATTTGGTAAAGATGCTCGAATATTACGGTTCATAAAAAACGCTTTTCAAATTAAAAAAAATTATATCACATGAATATTTTAAATTAAGTGTACGTTTGTGTTTAACTACGATATTATTATCTTCAACAAATCCGTAGTTTTTAATGGAATGTTTCGGTGAAAAGCAAAAGCTAGCAACAGTGAAGCCCATAAACTGATTAACTGGAATCAAGCGATTGCATTAGTCATGTGATTATAAAGTCAGCATGAATTTAGCTCATTAGATATTATACGACGGGTAAACAGACACACTATGGGATCGTTAGAAAAAGACAAAGTGCTTCGCTTTTCAGAATACTGTTCATATTGAAACACACCCCATTTGTTGTTTTTCCTGTTGTACCACTCTCCTTGGGGAAAGTTTGCTTCTCAGTAGGAAATTGAAAAAAGATTATGGTAATCCCAGAAGATGAGAGAAGGGTTACTAGATTGGAAACTTTATCTCCCTTGATGACAAACTTGAAGAAAAATTATATATCGCTAAGGAACCATCGAGAAGTCTGTGGAATTGACCCTTATGGAAATTTCCATTAGGCTGCGAAAGGGATTTTTGAGACGAAGGCCTATTCTATCGATTTCAGAATCGGCACGTGTCTTGTCTACGATAAGACAGAAAGAATTTATCTACCTGAGTTCCTGCTAATGGAACTATTTTAGAGAGCCATTTCTTGAGAGCAGCAGAACTTGTTTATAACTAGAGAGCATTGCTCCATTACTGTAAATCAGAGGTCACTAAAGTGGTGGTCCACGAGAAACTTTCGCTGGTTCCCAGAAAAATGTGGAATATACTTACTCATCACGTTATGTTTTAAGATGCATTAAAACATAATTAAATTCATAATAATACGTGAAAAGTTATAAAAACGCTACTTCATAGAATAACGCCAGAGTGAATAAATCGTACTGACATAGTATAGTATGTGGATAATATATCCGTTTGCAGTGAAAATTCAGGATAGTAATTTAGGCACGCACTCTGAAAGAAAGCCTCATCAACCTATACTCTCCGACGAAACTCTCAAATTTAAATTTCATTTATCTGTATCAAAATCTCAGTTTTCGCTTTCTATGAAAAGTGAGTACTCTTTTCTTAGTGAACAGGTGATGAAAATTCTGATTCAATTCTCCACAACTTATTTATATGAAAAGACCTTTTCATCTGTCACAGCCATCAAAACACGGTACCGATCTGAACTTGAAACATAAATGCAGCAACACACAACATTGGATCCAAATATCCATAATCTTATTTCAAGTAAGCAGGAACATTCATCCCACTAGGAATATATACTGCGAAAAGTTTGATTTGCTTAAAACATTTTTTAAATGTTTTGTTTTTACAGTTTTTGTTTATTTTATGATGGTTTATTAATAAAGCTTTCGTAGTTTGGTTACAATTAATAGTTTCATTTTATTAACTAGGTACATTTTATGTGTTCTTAGATCACAATTTTTTATAAATATATTCAACACTTAAAAATCCTATTAGTGGTTCGCGGGATTTAAATTATGAGTTTACTGGTCCATGAGGTCAAAAAGTTTAGCTGCTGTAAATAATGCCTTCTTATCATTGCTTCGTATATCTATTTTAATTTGTTTTCGTGTAGTCGTTTAATCGTCCTTTTACAAAAATAAATTTATTTTTCGATGAATTGGAGTCGTCGACTGCTTTATAGACGAATTTTTATAATTATACTTAATCTTCTAACCTCAGATAATGTACAAATTGCATTTAACTTTTGTTAAGGCATTTCGCGGAGCATGCTATTGTTGCAATGCACATGAATGAGGCATAAAAACACACAATTCCTGATTATTTTTTATATACTTTTCTTTCAAAACAATCACTAACGATTAAAAGCTCATCATTATTGTTTTTATTTATGGTATATTTCATTTTTCATTCTCGAAAAGTATTTGAAACTTTCAAATTTTTTTAATCAATCGAAACTGCACGTGGAAAAAAAAAAAAGTTCTTATTCTTTTCTTCCTATTTTCATTTCTGCCCAAGAATTTTATAAAATGAAAGTGCGGTATAAAAATGTTTAAACCTGTTTGTTCAGTTCTAGGCCTACGCTTAATATTACTATAGTTCCTAATTTTTACTGCCTCTTTTTACTATTTGAATATATATCAATATTTCTTACTCAATGTAATGACCATGTTGAACAAAACAAAACAATTTAAGCCACCCCTTTCCTAAAAAATGGGTGACGCACCAAGAAGGAATTATCTTATTCGGTGAAGATGAAATAGCATTTTCGTTCACTTGACGATAAAATAAATATGAAAATGCTCAACGTTTTTCCGTCAATCACTGACTACTTTTAGCTCCAGCGTATTTCAATAAAGTATCCGGGTGGTTTATGAAATAGAGGACATTTTAATGCCAAGGCATTAATTCCAAGCGAATGTGATTCCATCCTCTCAGTTTGTTGCATCAATGCATCGAATATGGATTCGTAAATAGTATGACCGGATGTCACCATTTGAGAGAGGATGTGCAGTTGGGCTAAAAAAGGAAAAAGGAAAAATGGCAAGATCGATCGACATTTGAGTGACAGCGATGCAACAATTCGACGATATTATCAATGGCCATACAGAACTTCAAGAAAGTAGCGGTCGACTAAAAGAGATAGCAGAACTCAAGGACAAAGAGCCTGTTGGATTGCCACTCCTAGCCCTTGTAGCATTCTTATCGATGACCAAAAATGTAACTGGATATAAGTGACAGCAATGACCATCGTTAGGGGACTCGGTAAACGGGGTCTGCGGAGCCATTGCACGTTTACGGCAGTGCCGTACTCATTCGATTTGGAATCTCATGGATTAAAGAAATAGTGTTTATAATGAGGAGTCCAGCTTTGAATTTGATCCTGATAACTAATAATGATAATGTCTGGAGTCATCTGGAATTATGATTTATAGTGCCTTTTTATTTGATAGCTGGATTCCACGTTGATTGTCACTCGTAACACCCTAACAACACGACTGTACGTCGAGGACATTTTATGCCCCTTAGTGTTGCCTTTTCTTTCACCAATCTCTGAACTTACATTTTAGCAGAATAATGTCCGGTAGTACGTGACACTCCTTTCTATAGCTTATCTTCGAGCTTCTTCAACACTTCCCCAGCCAATGCGTGATCTAGAGATCTCTTCCCAATACCATATGTTTGGGCTCCAAATGAGTAAGCTCCTGCTATCATTCACCCCGATGTAATTCGTCAGTTACAGCGTGGACAATGTAATGTCGCTTTTTAGTTAGCCAACTGTTTACTACCCCACTTTTATTCCCAGGCGAAAAGGCGCACAATATGACATTTTCTTTCAAAGAGGGTGATAGTTAGGTACACCTTTCTCAGTTGCTTTCATTCTTTTGTTCTGTTTAAAATGTTGCTACTACACCTGTGTGGAAAGGATGGTCCGCTATTGTGAGGAGGAAATTCCAGAAACTGCATTCTATGCGTTAAAGTGACATGTCAATTTATGGCCCATCCATATGTTTTTCGACATGTGGTGACAAAATGGCCCTGGACCAGATGGAAGTTTGCCCCGCAAAAAACAATGGTGATTGGGACCAAATCTTAGGGTGCTATGTGCCAATTCATGTTCTTTTCAATCAGAAACTGAAGGGGCATGATTGACTTGTTGCATGACCAACCTGTTAATATGGCATGGAAGTTGGAAGAATGGGGTGTTAGCTCAGGTGTCATCCTCGTCACTTGACCAGGGTTCAAAACTATAAGGTCCGTCGCCAATAGCCCTAGTGAAGCTTTGTAGTGTGAAAAAAGTTAACATAACTCTCATTCTTCTACAATACCATTAGTGAGTTTATTTTCAAAAAATGTGCATAATTCGGATAACTCTTTGGTAAGTCGCTTTTATGTTGTAAAGTATATTTTAAATTTGATAGCTAAAGGAAACTAGTATGCTACGATTTTTGGGTAATTAGTGAATTTTATCTTAAAATAATGTAAATAATTTAAACCTGCATGTTTAATAAATTAATATTACTTTTGTTGCATTTATTTATGATAAAAACTGTAATATTCGCAAGAAACGCCACCTCTTACAATATAATGGCGTTTCAATGGAAACTTGGTGAAATATTGGAGAAGCAAACATGTTGGCATCGTTCTTTGAGACCATTTTTATGGAGACCATTATATGGAGGCTTCTTGAAAATTCTGGGGAAGTCTATGACGTCATGATCCTTGACGTTAGCGGATTGTACGAGAAAGCAGTGAAAAGCAGCCGCGCAGACTATAAATAGCAGTCGCTTCCTGAAAATGAGTTAGTTCTAAACAAATAATATTCCCTTTTGCTTGAAGTAGTTGTGAACTGAAGGTAAATGGGAAAATATAATTCATCGTTACGTGTGCTATTTTTCCTTCTTCAATTCCTACACTATTAACTCTCTCTCTATATATATATATTTATTTATCTTCGTGAAATTTTCAATCATTAAAAAATACATTTTAGAGCGCTCTATTGAGCTGAAATTTTATGTACATAATTATTTAAGATGGCAACACAGTAATTTAATTATAATTAATAAAAATTAATTGTGAATTAAAAACTATTTATTTAAAGAATTACAAATACAGCCACGTTGGCATCACTTTTGACGACTTAGCGATTCTTTTAACGACTTGTGTCAAAACTTTAAAATATTTTTTTCTCACATTTTAAAGCGCTCATTTGAGCTGAAATTTTATATACACGATTGTTTTGGATGATAATACGATACTTTAATGATAAATAATGAAAAGGAATTACCACTTAATGTTGTGATTCTCTCCTATGTATATACATATTTATATTAATTGTAACTATTTAATAAATAGTTGCTGAAATAAAATTTCTCTTTGTTGATCTAAGTAGGAATTGACTTAGAAATTTTTTTTTATATTATATATATATATATATATATATATATATATATATATATATATATATATATATATATATATATATATATATATATATACTTGTTTGGTTGCAGGAACTAGAGAGCATAATAAATATCAATATTATGCTATAAATATTAATATTAGTCAGAGAGTACTAATATTCGTAATGAATAATTATTGATGTCCAGCAGTAGCACACACAGGAATTTTTCAAGGGGTGGGGGTCCGGGGTCAAAAGTTCACCATTCGTGTATCATGCTCTTTTTGATTTTGTCGATTTTCGGGAACAAAACACAGTAAAAAACTAATTATTGAATAAATAATTAGGATTAATTAATTAATTAATCATTAATAAAAAATACTTAATTAAATTTTACGTACTATATACTTCGAATTATAATCAATCTGAAAAAAAATCAAGGGCTTTGGGGGGTCAGGACGGTCCCCTTGTTTGCGCCACTGATGTCCAGTACTGCCCTTATCATTTTATGAGTTTGCTCAAAGAGAAAGATATTTTTACTTATTTTATATATTTTATACTTTTATAAATATATACTTTTATATATTTACTATATTTTAGGCATTTCCAAATATAGAACCTCTTAAATTTTAAAAGAAGGAAAAGGGGATTGAATTCATCTCCTGAACAAGACAAGTTTTTTTCCCTTCTTTTTTCCTTTTTTTAAATATTTTTTAGTGGCAAGGATTAAGTTGTACGAAAAAATTTTGTGTTTATTTGTTTGAAGTAACTTTGATCAAACAGAAGTTTAAATAAATGTCAGCTAAATTAATCTATATATCAGGACTATTAATAAAATTTTAAAAAGTAAATAAATACAAATAAAAAACCCTCACCTCTTTTTATAATAAGTTGCCTTCAAAATATTTTTTAGGTTTTCCTAACTGTGTTTTCAGGTGTTGCAAAACTCAGAAGTTATGGATCATAAGATTGGAGATATTTAATCCCAATCCGAAAAAAATATGTACCTTTATCGACAGATATTTGACGTCATAGTTCTGGAAAAAATAGAGAAGAACAAGAGATTAATATATATATATATATATATATATATATATATATATATATATATATATATATATATATATATATATATATAAATAAGGAATCTATGAAACACAGCGCAACTAAAAAAGTTTTTAAACTAATATAAATGTACGAACAACATTTTCATATGAAATATCAAGATAACAAAAGAAGAATTTAAAAACATAGTTCCAAGTTTCAAAAAATTTAAAAAATATATATTTATTTAATCTTTATCTATACTAGAAAATGCAAAGCGAATTATGTTGGATCAGGTGTATTTTTTAGTGCATTTGTAGATCAGAAGCATCGAACCATTTAGTCTTTATACCACGTTGGGCAGGTGAGTGTTCATTAACGTCGCACTATTATGCAACACGAGGGCTATTGGCGACGAACCTCGTAATTCTGAACCATGGTCAAGCGACGAGAACAACACCTGAGCTGGCATCCCCCTCTCCTAACTAGCACACCACACCAACGGGAGGACGTTTGAGCCTCGAGAGATTAACGTGCATAATCTCCCTATTTGGTGGGTCGGGGTGGTATTAGGCTTGAACTCATGACACGCCGGTCACAAGCTCGTGACCATAACCACAAGGATACCGTGTGGTCAGGGACTTCTTAAGACTTCTTGAAACCCTGGGTCCTAACGCAAATGTAGATCTTGAGCTCCTGCGCAAAAGTAGGTCCTGTGCCTCTATATAAATGTAGGTCCCACCTATAAATATAGTGTATAGCATACTTTGTCAAATACTCGTACAAACCTGAAACAAATGTGTATAACTTACAATCGCACCCATCGGCTGAACCGTCTGCTGCATTTTGATTGAAAGAGAACTGATGGTGTATAGTGGTAGACCTAGGCCTATATAGGGACGACGGCCATCACGTAGCTAGTTGACATATCGTGCGAAATTCCAACCGGAAGTAACGTTTGGTCGTTCAAATTATTCGAATCATGACGTTATTAAGGCTGAGTCGAGAAAGAGACGATGACCCCCATTGTGGCCGAGGCCCTGGGCCTGGGTCCAGTTAACCCATGCCTTAAGACGTCGCTGACCGTGGCCATAACTACTTGCTGAAAAAGTTCAAACAGATCACGCGAAAATAAATTACATCAGTGTTTCTCAGACTGCGGGGCGCGCCCCTCTAGGGGGGGCGTAATAACCCTACAAGGAGGGCGCGAGCATATCAAACAGACAAAAATAAAAGATTTGAAAAATTGCAAATTTACTGAAAGAAAGGAAAACACAGAATACATTCTGACATAATAAAAAAAGTAAAATACGCATTTACATTCATATAATACACTTATACATGCATCTTCACTGTATAATATATTTGATAATTAATTTATCAATACTATGTTAAGAACAAGATTAATAATTATTAGTGACTCCCATGGGCTTGTCACACACAAAATTATACACAAAATTTGATACTTATCTTAATAATTTGTACGGTTTATAATTAAATTCATATTGTAGCTTTAGCATATAGCTTTTATTACGTTATTTTTGAAATCAACACATTGTTATTTTATAGAGGGGGTGCGATGAAAATTATGATTGAAAATTGGGTCGCAAGTATTGAAAATTTGAGAAGCACTGTGTTACATCAAACAAAGTATCAATTGCACACAAAATATTCAAGATACCGAATGTGTTCGCTTGAAATTCATACCACGAACTGGACTTGAACTGAGAACACTCGGGTGCTGAGACAATAGATTTGTAGTTAAGATGCCTACTCCTAAAGAATAATTAGGCTCAAGAATCCAATGCGGTATGTTTGACATATGCAACACAGGCTATGTTCATCGTTGCTTTACATTAGTGAAGATGGATCAAAAACTTGAAATTAGTGCAATATTTTGCATTGTTTTGAAGCTCATGTGCTTCTATATTTTTGTTCGACGCAAATTAATTTTCAAGGTGCTCATAAAACTGTTGTTCACTGCGGATGCTTCAAAACAGTGGTAACATAATTAATGCATGATTGTGAGGCAATGAGTATTTTGCCTTTTTGTACATATCTTATCGTAATAAAGCCTTAAAATACCTCAGTATTTTGTATGTATCTTATCGAAATCCAGTGTACATATATGACCAGATTTTTCTTTGAATTGAATATGTTATTGTGTAGCTCTCTATGGAATCAGTTTGAAAATTGACATGATATATACAGGGCTCGTAAAGAAGTATACACTTTTCTGATGCTGTAAAACAATAACAGTCCCAGACACGCACCATCTCATTAAACTGTAAAGTAGATGTGATCTTAAAGTTGTGCATCTCACCTGACGCAGGCCAGTGATGCAGGCAATAGCCGTAGATTCCCCTAAGATAAAGTGTCCTGCACTGTGTCCAGAAAGAAAATGTTCGTTCCCTCCTTTTTTTTCACGAGAAAACTGTCACTGGAGCCATTTTTCTGGAATATGTTCATAGTACTGTTGCAGGATGACATTGACAACTTCATTCTCCAATTGAATGGTGTACCAACACAGTGGTAGGCCTACGTGAGGGATTACCTCGATGAACATCTTCCTCACCGATGCAGTGGATGGGCCGTGGACTACTAAATGACACCCAGAAGTCCTTAACACCTTGTGATTTCTTCTTATGGGAGTACGTAAGGGTCAAGGTATTCGTCCCTCCCCTTTCTGCATATCAAGCCGCTACCGATGGACTTGATTCAGATACCTTAACACTAGTTTGAACGGAAATCGATTACTGGTTCGATGCGTGTCGTGTGGCTAAGGGCTCACACATAGAACCTCCGTGACTGTCTCTAACAAAACTTAAAACAATTCCATACAATTTTGTGTTGTTTCTTATGTCACCTGATCTCAACTGTGTCAGATCCAGGCCCACGAAATTCATCATGGCAATGGGCTAGATGTACGCCTATCGTTGGCCGTAGCCTTGAGCACCATACCGGTGACAGGACGATTTAGCTCGGTTCCACCACAATTTAGAGGGAGAACACCCTGGGGGTGGGGTCAGGGGCCTCCCACCCACCTCACGAGAGGACTTGCAGCTCGACGGCTATTTAGAATACCTCCATGCTGCAAAGGCACTATAAATTTACAAACATCCATATCTTCTCCGGGATTCGAACCCAGGCCCTACGGCACAGCAGTCAGTGTCGCTAACCATTATATCGGATGGGCGACTTCAAAAAATACTAAATTACCTAATGCTTGATTTACACCTCCACCTTTACGCTTCACTTTTCCAACAAGATTCGTGGGATTAAATATCAGAAAACTCAACATTGACAGCAAATTGGTTTGGATGACAGAAAATCTAACATTTTTGGTTTCGTGGGCTTAAAGTAGTTTATTGAAGAAAAAATGAGGAACTTAATCCTAAAAATTTATGTTAAACAAGAACATCTCCACTTCCATGCTTCAGCATGGAGGTGACGATGTTCTTGCATGAGGGTATAAATCGGTTTCAGGATTAGATTGTTTGGTATTTTTTTATGGTTTTGTGAATCATAAGCTCTATTTAAATATTTAAAAAAAACAATAGGCTCAATTCATGAAGATACATGATAAAAACAAACACGTGTTTTCCATTGAATTCAAAACAAACATTGAATTAATTGTACTTATTGCTCTATTTGTAAAACTCAGAAAAAAATTTAAAGTTTCATATTTGGGAAAAAATGTTTAAATGTTAGAAAAAAATTTCTTCAAAAAAATTTTTTAAATTAAAAAAAATCATATTTTTTATCTTTATACTATTAAATAAAATGCATTTTGTATACATATGTACTTTTTAAGAGAAAGTTTCTGCAAAGAGCAAAACTTGGCAACACCGGAGCGCGTGAACTGATTAGCTGGAAATACTAGATAGTTTTTATCGTGTGACTATGACGTCACTTGAGTTTTTGAATTGATTAGCTAGAATCACTCGGCTTTTACTATCATGTGACTATGACGTCACATGAATTGAGCCCATTTTAAATTATCTGCCCAAAATTTATATACTGGAGGTGACTTCATTTTTTAACGAAATAATGACGCCAAGTGCAATGCTCTCAATGTACACCACTGGTGTTTCAATAACTGTCCACAAATCCTGAAAACGCCTACTAAATCACTTGATTTAAGCCTAGTAAACATGTTTGGTAAGAATTTGATTTAAAAAAAAGAAAATATGACACACATAAAAACAAAATGTGAAATAAAAACAATAATCAAAGAAGGATGGAGAAACATCGATGCAGAAATTACAAAAATCTCGTTAAATTTATACCAAGACATTTATAATTTGTTGAGGACGCTAAAAGATATCCTACTTAGTACTAAATTAAGAAAACAATATAATACTGAAAGCTAAGTTAAGACTTTTTTTAAGTGTACGAATACTTTTGTGGCATAGCTTTTTACGAGTTTTTTTATTACTTATTTTTCAAAATAGTAGTCTCTCTATATAAAAATGGATGTTTGTATATATGAAATCGCATCACTCTAACACCGTTCAACCGATCACTATGAAAATTGGCATGTATATGTATTTTTTTTGTGGAGAATGTTTTTGTGCTATTCTCTTTATTGCAGATCCCTACCAGGTGGCGCTACAACATATAAGCTTCTGCACCGTTCAATCAACCGCCAAGTGTTGCCAACAGTGTTGCCAAAAATGATGCCAACTTGTCTCTGTCGCCAACATTTCGCTGTGTTTCTATTGAATCGTTATTAAAATATAAGGAACTGCGTTGCTTGCGAATATTATAATTTAAACATAAAATAAATACAACAAAAAGTAATATTAACGTATTACACATCCAGTTATAAATTATTTACACTATTTTAAGCGTTCATTACACAAAATGTGCAACAATGTGTTACTTTTGCTGAGCAGATATCAGCTTAGGAAGGTGTTTTCAAAAATCAACCCTCAATAGAATTACGGGGAGTTATAAATACAAAATAAATAAATAAACAAAAAATGTTTATCAGCTATTAGATCTGCAGACTTAAAATTCAACAAATATGGCTTTTTTTGTTCGGCTGAGATATGCAAAAAGCTTTTATTTTAAACTTGCAATTCACATAAAACTAACTCATTAAAAACTTCTTTATCCTTCTATCTGAATTGTTTAATTTTTCAATTCACCTGTGCGAAGAACGGGTATACCATCTAGTTATACTATATTTCAAAAATCGATTATGGTGTTCGATTAAGAGCAACTTGCATGTATCATAAAAAATTATAATTCCGATATATTAATTTTTATTAGTCGAAAACTAAAGTTTATAGAAAACTGTATGTGTACGAACACTTCTGCAAAAACTTCTGTGGTCTACTGTAAATAACAGCATGAAGAAATAGTTCGTCAAGAAAATTTTAACGATAATGACTGACAGCATGATTTTTATACTAACGCTTCTATTAACACGTTATTTATATATTAACACATAATATTTTTAATAGATGACTAAGTTGATAAATGAAAATTTAACAACTCAACTAAAAAGCCAATTTATTTAGCCGTAAAAAAATTTCTAAAACTTTTAATCTTAATTCATTAGATATCAATCACAAGGCCATTTCTTATCTTGTTATTTCTGTAGTCATAGCTACCCAGATGACACACAATGGGCTAAATTCATGTGACGTCATAAGCATACGATAAATGTAATGTGTTTCCCGCCAATCAGTTCATGCGTTTCGTTGTTGCCAACTTTTTCTTTTTTACAGATACTTTATATTAAAAAGCACATATTTGTCAACAATAATAACTCACACAAGTAAACAAAATACACACATTTGATTTAAAAATTAGAGGATAATATAAGAATTTTTTTTTAATTTAAAATATTTTTTTTATTATGTTTGAGCATCTTTATCCAATTACGAAATTTGAACATTTGACTAAATTTTACCAAGTTAGTTCAATGTCAGATTTTCGCGAGCCCGTGATTGCCCTTATCATATGACCATCGTGAATTGAGCCCATTTGATAAATTATATCATAGTTTATTCTCACATAATCAAGTTTTATTTCAACACTTCTCATAAAAATGAATTGGTTGATGACAATTTCACTTATACATTAAATGCAGCTAAAATACTATTATTGAAAAACATGAAAAAATATATTTTGTAACTTTTCATAACTTCTTTAAGTTACAGAATTTTGCATTAGTACCATTATCACGTGTTATGATTACTATTACAACTTTTAAATTAAGAAAAAATATCAAAACTAATAAAAAGTAATAAAATGGCAAATAAATTTCGAATTGTATTTATTCTAATTTTCACAAATATTGTGTCTTTATATATATATATATATATATATATATATATATATATATATATATATATATATCCTCTTTTTCTAAATATAAAGTTTTCTTATAATTTCACATTATTCTTTTTTAGTAGTTTCTGATCTTAGTATCGTCCCTTACAATTGTATTTTTTCTGTTATTATTCTAAAATATTCACTTTTAGCATATCCTAATTCAGTTAATTTTATAATTGCGATTTTTTTTAGAAAAAAGCGTGTTATGGAAAAACTTTTTATTATTATGGAATAAAAGTTCCAAGAATTCTCTCTCCTTCGAAGAAATGATAATATTACCCAAATTTAGTTAAAAAGTTTAACTTATGTTATTTGAAAATAGCATTCATATAAGAATCAGAATTGTTCTTAGACTACAAATATGTAGTTCGGTTTTGACAAACAAAAAAAAAATTGCAATTTTTTTGCAATATTGCAAAATTGTTTTAAAAATTCTTTGTGTATTTATACACTGAAAATTACAAAAAATCTTTTTAAATAAAAGACTAAATTTTGAGAAAAGTATATAATCACACATATTTCAAAATAGAACGTTAAGTTTTACTTACTGTCGTTGAACATCCACATCAAACAATGATTTATAGGGGTAGCAGAAAATTCGTTTAACACACGCGGTTTGTATATAATTCACTCCTCAAAATAATTTCACTGAAAGAAGTTTTTAATTGAAAAATGCTACCGTAACTAGAAATTTCATTTTCTACTTCCGATTTCTGAGGCTCGTGACGTCATCCATTAACGCAATGTTTTGCGGATGAGACAACTTACATTACATTGTGTAATCAACATAGTTTCTGTTTCCCCCAAAATTATCTTGATTTACGTATCTTTTGCTTTTATTGATTCGGTTGAAACAATAAACCGAGTTTTGTTATCTCAAAAATGAAAAAACTTCCTAAATCCTGCTTCGAGCGGTTTTGTCCTGCTTTCCCTCATTGGGATTCACGCGAGGAATCTCCTTTTTTTCGCCCCTGGTGTCATAACCCAGATAGTGCGCCCCTTCATATGGTTACAATTAAAGCGTGAAGATGTGCCCGTTGGCGACAAAAGCTGTTGCGAAACTTGTTTTTTCAGATGCCGATAATGTTGCTGTAATCGGCTTGGCAGAACTTTTTGGCGACCTTCGCAAGTACTTTCTAGGTCAATTGTAATCCAACTTTTCTTAGAAGAGATTTATGTAATACACAAGCATTAGTATTGCATTTTCTTCACGTTTTTAATCCGAACACGATTTCTTTCACCTAAAATGTTTTCAGCTTTTATGTGGAACGAATGTATAAATGAAAAATAAATAATAGTTCTGTGATCAAGTTTTTTTTATATAAAATACCTTTAAACGGATGTGATTATATAATTCTTTTAAAATAATGAATATATTTCTACTTAATTGGAATTTTTAAAGTGCCTCCACTGCTTTTTCATGTACTCAAAATATTATTAAAAATAATTTGTAAGTTATTATCAAGTATTATAATGAAAAGTCAAATAGACATTTCGAAGAATTATATTGACATTATAGTCTGATAACGCAAACCTAACCTTCTAAATAATGATACATTAAAACGATTTTTTAGTACTTAAGCAATAACAATAGACCTTACATATTTTCTTTTGAAAAAAATTTTTAAATATAACTTTTACTTTCATTTTTAATACTTGTTTTAGTCTCCATTATGATAACTTTGTTTATTAATCCTAGATTTATGTTTTATTTACATATTACCTATGTGTCTACAAACTTTTACTACACATACTGAAAAATACTTTTCCAACAGTAAAAACATATCCTTTTTAGTAACTATTTTCGTTCAATATTTTCTGAGCTATTCAAATAATTTTTCTTATCAAAAATGCTCAACACAATTGTAACTTCTAATTTAAAAAAAATATTAAATTTTAAACAAGACATTTTTTAAATTAAGCTTTCTCAATTTTCAGCCGCCTAAAACAGACATATAGACAGATTTCGAATGCTGGAAAATATTTGATGCAAGACTAAATATTACCTAAAATTCTGCTTTAAATTTTATTTTTTACTGTAGTTTCTGTGTGTCGAAAGAATTATACAATTTTTTTCTCCATTGCGATACCATTCGCAAACAACGTTTCAAATTAAATAATATTAAAAGTAAAAAAAAAAGTGATCTCTCTCTCTCTCTCTTTCTCGAAATAAAAGTCCAAGTGATCTATTGTTTCAACATCACATCTAAATGATATTGAAGCAAAAGATATGATCTTGTTGCTGGAAGAGGGAAAAGTATCAGAAATTACATTTAACCTAATGAAAAAACTTATCGTAAAGTATTTTATGACATTCTATCAAAAATTAATTTTGTAACACCTCATTTAATAAAAATTTTAGCATAATTATTGTGATTTTATTTGAGGCCACAATTATAATAAAAACAGTTTTCTGAATCTCTTCATACCTCCCGCTAGTTTTTCTACCCCAAAGCTACGCATGCGCACAAGCGTCAAAGGTCACCTTAACAACTGACCTGTTACATAACGGAAATTGTTGCCCATTAAATTTTGGAGGGCCTCAGATTTTGCAATTACACCGAGGAAAAAACTTGAAGAAAAAGGTTTCATTTGAAGTACTGCCCTTGCACTCTCAACATTTTCCTATGTTGTCGCCAATCGTGCGAATCTAATTCGATACCAATTTCAACATAATTATGATGTTTACACTCAGAATAACTGTTTTCTCTTTTGTGCATTGCATAACTGATATTACTGAATTGATGCATTTCAGATGTTTCCATACACGTTGCACTTGCAGCAACCCTTTTTTATAAAAATTTTTAAAAAACATTCATGTTCATACATTTAGTACAATAATCCATTCATAATAATGTTGTTGAAAATTGGTTTTTAAGATTATATTCCCGTGGCTTTATTCATTCTTTAGTTTTACGATAGATATGAGCTATATCAGTGGCGCACACAAGGGGGGTGTTTTAGGAGTCCGGACACCCCAAATAGCCCTTGAATTTTTTTTCGATTGGTTATAATCCTATGCTTATATTACGTAAAATTTAATTATGTATTTGTTATTAATAGTTAATTTTATTAATTAATGCTAATTATTTATTCAATAATTAATTTTGTATTGTTTTTGTTCCCCAAAATCGACAAAATCAAAAGAATATGTTGGGCGGCGTATTGGAGCATGATACCAAAATGGTGGACTTTCGACCCTGGTCACCCCCCTTGAAAAATCTTTGTGTGCGCTACTGAGCTATATAATACCGATAACATGATTCAATGGATGATATGATGATATTGCGATAGATATGAGTTATATAACCAAGAACATAATTTAATAAATTAGATTCTGGAATGGCACGATAGTATTACGATCGATATAATCTATGTAATCATGAACAAAAGGAATTCAATTGCATACCAATGCTTAAATTCAGGATGCATTTAATTAAAAAATCTGTAACAAGTTTAACAAGTCTGCACGTAAAATGTAATACTCTTCAAAACCAAAGGAAACTAATAACTCTTAAGTATATATGTGGGATTATGGTACAGTTCTCGGGGTATTCAATGATCACACTCTCGTTTGTTTCTAATCTAACGTTTAATGCTGGACAAAATACACAGTTCTACTCACTACGACAGACGTTTAACACATATAATACAGAATCTACAATTCGATTAAGCCCCTCTGGCTCCAACGACAGTTCTGGTATAGTTAATGACAATCTGCACGATAGTGCTGAGAGTGACCTACGCCTCTCTCTCGTGGACAACGGGTTGGTGGGTCCCTACTCGGCCACCGTTCTCGTCACTCTTCCTTCAGCTCCGGATCATCGACCTCCGCGTCTAGCGTCCGCTCGCTGAATTCGATCTTCACAATAATACTGAGGTACAGGAGTGTTGAGAGTGACCTATGACAACGGGTTTGACCTTCTCGCACTCTTTCTTCTCATCGACCTCCGCGTCTAGCGACATCTTCACAATAATACTGAGGTACAGGAGTGTTGAGTGTGACCTACGCGTCCCTCGTGGACAACGGGTTGGTGGGTCCCTACTCGGCCACCGTTCTCGTCACTCTTCCTTCAGCCCCGGATCATCGACCTCCGCGTCTAGCGTCCGCTCGCTGAATTCTGATCTTCACAATAATACTGAGGTACAGGAGTGTTGAGAGTGACCTATGCCTCTCTCTCGTGGACAACGGGTTGGTGGGTCCCTACTCAGCCACCGTTCTCGTCACTCTTCCTTCAGCCCCGGATCATCGACCTCCGCGTCTAGCGTCCACTCGCTGAATTCTGATCTTTACAATAATACTGAGGTACAGGAGTGTTGAGAGTGACCTATGCCTCTCTCTCGTGGACAACGGGTTGGTGGGTCCCTACTCGGCCACCGTTCTCGTCACTCTTTCTTCAGCCCGGATCATCGACCTCCGCGTCTAGCGTCCACTCGCTGAATTCTGATCTTCACAATAATACTGAGGTACAGGAGTGTTGAGAGTGACCTACGCCTCTCTCTCGTGGACAACGGGTTGGTGGGTCCCTACTCGGCCACCGTTCTCGTCACTCTTCCTTCAGCCCCGGATCATCGACCTCCGCGTCTAGCGTCCGCTCACTGAATTCTGATCTTTACAATAATACTGAGGTACAGGGTGTTGAGAGTGACCTACGCCTCTCTCTCATGGACAACGGGTTGGTGGGTCCCTACTCAGCCACCGTTCTCGTCACTCTTTCCTTCAGCCCCGGATCATCGACCTCCGCGTCTAGCGTCCACTCACTGAATTCTGATCTTTACAATAATACTGGAGGTACAGGAGTGTTGAGTGACCTATGCGTCTCTCTCGTGGACAACGGGTTGGTGGGTCCCTACTCAGCCACCGTTCTCGTCACTCTTTCTTCAGCCCCGGATCATCGACCTCCGCGTCTAGCGTCCACTCGCTGAATTCTGATCTTCACAATAATACTGAGGTACAGGAGTGTTGAGAGTGACCTACGCGTCTCTCTCGTGGACAACGGGTTGGTGGGTCCCTACTCGGCCACCGTTCTCGTCACTCTTCCTTCAGCCCCGGATCATCGACCTCCGCGTCTAGCGTCCGCTCGCTGAATTCTGATCTTCACAATAATACTGAGGTACAGGAGTGTTGAGAGTGACCTACACGTCTCTCTCGTGGACAACGGGTTGGTGGGTCCCTACTCGGCCACCGTTCTCGTCACTCTTCCTTCAGCCCCGGATCATCGACCTCCGCGTCTAGCGTCCGCTTGCTGAATTCTGATCTTCACAATAATACTGAGGTACAGGAGTGTTGAGAGTGACCTACGCGTCTCTCTCGTGGACAACGGGTTGGTTGGTCCCTACTCGGCCACCGTTCTCGCCACTCTTTCTTCAGCCCCGGATCATCGACCTCCGCGTCTAGCGTCCGCTCGCTGAATTCTGATCTTCACAATAATACTGAGGTACAGGAGTGTTGAGAGTGACCTACGCGTCTCTCTCGTGGACAACGGGTTGGTGGGTCCCTACTCGGCCACCGTTCTCGTCACTCTTTCTTCAGCCCCGGATCATCGACCTGCGCGTCTACAGTCCACTCGCTGAATTCTGATCTTCACAATAATACTGAGGTAAAGGAGTGTTGAGAGTGACCTACGCGTCTCCCTCGTGAACAACGGATTGGTGGGTCCCTACTCGGCCACCGTTCTCGTCACTCTTCCTTCAGCCCCGGATCATCGACCTCCGCGTCTAGCGTCCGCTCGCTGAATCGCCTCTTCTTCGTTAACTCCTGGTGGCTGCCTTGACAGCGCCCTCTATAGAATGTTCATGTGGGAATTTCCCACATATATAATGGTGTAGCGTTGTGACGGGCTCACGCGTCTTTTCTTTAACATGTCCTTTGGGTTCTTTGGGCCAGAATTAATGGCAACTGTTTTCCAACCGAATCCAAGAAGTGAAGTGTGAATGAAAGATGCAAATGAACAAGCTTTTAAATATCGGAACTTAGAGTAAGCGAGATGGCAATGTATGGCAATTTGTGATAGTGAATGGAAATTGGCAGGTAGTTGATGTCTAATAGAGGAATCGTGGTTCAAGTCTGAATGAGCTTCACGTGACTGTGATTAGAAGTTATAACTGATCGAATATATTTAATTCAAGTTGCACACCAGTGCATACAAGTAAAGAAGATTGAGCATAAGCCAATACACAGTGATTCTCCAAGCTGTAATAAGGTAGGATTGACTGTTTAATATTAGAATCAGTGATTAGGCGGTTCAGTTATTGAAAGTGGTCTGAATTAGATTGCCTTATTAGCTAAATATATATATTATGTGTTGCGTATTTTGCCATTGTAGATTCTCTCATATTAATTATTATAATTTAATTTGTTAAAGGTTTAAGTTGAATATCTTAATAAAGTCGTATTAAGATAATGTTTGATTCTAGTTCTTTCGTTAATCCTACGCCTCTAGCTCACGCTGATACTTCGAGAGATATTCTCCCAAGGAGTGGAACATGATAGCGTATTGCGCTTTCACGCCACAGGTCTGGGGTTCAAACCCAGGATTGGGCAAGGTCGAATAAGCCTTTCATCGCTTCAGTGGATCGATAAAAAGAGTTTCAAGCTTGCTTGGGAACTAAATAATAATGGTTTGGCGTCAGACTGACCACCTGGCCGGAATATCTGCTCATTAACCTCAGCGCCTAAGGGCACGAAATCTTAGATAAGCATAGTAGGCCTTTGCCCTTACTTGGCTGTTGTG
Organism: Trichonephila clavipes; assembly: GCA_019973935.1. NCBI lineage: Eukaryota > Metazoa > Arthropoda > Arachnida > Araneae > Nephilidae > Trichonephila > Trichonephila clavipes. The sequence continues at coordinate 66,232 of BMAU01019020.1, read as the reverse complement.
TTATTGAGTTTATTTTTGTATATCTAATGAATATTAGTAATAGTTTAGAACTATAAAAAATTTTCTGGATGTATATGTTATTTCCATAAATTTTTCTTTTAAATAAAAATCTATTAAGATTTTCACAAGTTTTTTTTTCCTTCTATTTTTAAGCGTCATTTCTTTATATTTTTGTAAGCAAAATTAAAAATATTTCGTATTTTCTTATCAAATTTTTTCCTCGAGATTTATTAAAAGCAACAAACACTCAATCAAATCATTCTGCAGAAAAGTGAGTAATAATAACTTCGTCACTCATTTCCTCTTTTATCTCATTCCTAGTTTTATCACTCTCAACTATCGGGAAAGTGTATATGCCAACTTAAAACAAGAATATAATTTACCACAACAATTTGCATCTGAGTGTTCTGCACTCTTTGACTGAGCACAATGATACAATGATTCCCGGAGTATCTCGCAATTCCGGATAGAGAGTGAATCGCCTTTTCCCTCCAGGAAATCTCAGAATAGTTCTATTTAATGCATCTTTTAAATCGAATCTTCCCAGAAAGGAGAGTGGGAGCTATTATTAATTATTTTTAAGTGTTGGAATAAACTATTCAAACAGCATATAAAGAATAAAATATGTATTTAAAAAGGTAATATTGAATTATATGCAGAAAATTTCTTCGAAAAAACAAGTCACCCATGCTCATAAAACGTTTAAGATGAAAAAAAAATATCATTTATTTGCTGAATTTTTTTTAAAAAAAATACGCCTTATTTTTAAATGAGGGTGTAGTAATTAATAAACGAAACATTTTAATGAAAGTATTTACTACTGAGATGACAGATTCGCTCTTTGAAGCAAAATTTGAGCTCTTAACGACGAGCCTCGTAATTCTAAACCACGATCATGTGACGAGGAGGACCCCTCAGCCTGCCTTGATGACCGCTCCCTACTTTCCAGACATTTACACCTTACCAACAAGAGGACTACGAGCCTCTATAGATTTAGCTCCTTTACTCTAAAGGTCTTAAATGGTACTGATTCGAATCCACGACTCGAGAAAAATAAGGCCAGCCATGAGTTTGCTACCCTGATCACTCGGCGACCTCGTGATCACTAATTTTGTTTACTAAAGTGCAACATTTTTTCACCCTTACAGCTGAAAAGTCGGCTTTCTTATACAGATAGCTTTAAACTGACATGCATCTCTAAATGTTGCGAGGTCTTTTGAGCCCTGTCAACCAATGGCCGGTAGAAACCCAACGGCTGGACATACATGCGAACCGGAACCCTGAGTGTATTCGAGGTGTCAGAAACGAACTGCCCCATCCCAACAGAGTGGTGGAAGGACAGTCCGTTGAAAATACTCTAGAGAACGGCTATATTGCTCCTACCTCGCAATTAACATATTCTAAACTCATGAAATAATCAATTGTATAAATAACTTTTTTTTGGATGTACAGTGGTGGCAAAAAGTCCTGAACACACTCATTTTTTAGTGTAATTTTTTGAGTTTGACTTCATTTTTCGTTGTGAAATTATCGCACTATCTTAAATATTGTTCTTGATTTTAATGTATTTTTTATGCTGATTTCAAATCTACTACTAGTTTCTTAATGACTAAAATATTTTTTGTAGTAAAGCTGCCTGAACACAATAATGTGAAATATGTGCAGAATAAAACAATATAGAATAACATAATACGCAAAGAAAAATAACACGAAAATTGACAAACACGGTATATTTAATATATATATATATATATATATATATATATATATATAAGCATTTTGAAAATAACATTGTTGTCACATGTTAGAAAATCAATATTTTATGGGCTAGTCGTTTGCTTTAATTACTGCTCTACATCTTTTTGGCATGGAATGTACCAATTTTTCAAAAGAAGATCTTTCGTGACAATATGGTTGAAGGAAAATAACAAAGCTTCAATTAATTCACGTTTATTTGAAGGTTTTTTCTTTGAAATTTCATAACCAATTTTAAACCATAAACTCTCTATCGGATTAAGGTCGGGAGACTGTCCTGGCCAGTTCATTCTATTCACAGTATGATCTTTCAACCATTTCTGGACTACCTTTGCACGATGACAAGGGGCGTTATCGTCCTGAAAAATCCACATGACTGATTCCCAAAAAGATCTCTCGCAGTTGGTAGCAATTTATTTTGTAGTATTTCAATGTAACCCACGGCTTTCACTGTTCCGTTAACGATGTGAAGTCTTCCAACACCATGAGAAGACATGCAACCCCATACCATCACTTTTGTCGGGAACTTTATTGTGGGCTTCAGACACTGAGGGCTGAATTCCTCATGAGTGCGTCGTCTTACATAGGCACTACTTTGGTTGCCAGAAATACAAAACTGACTCTCGTCACTAAATATTACCTTTTCCCAGTCTTTAATAGTCCATAATGAATGTTCCCTTGCCCACGTCAATCGCCTCTTGCGTTGAAATTCAGTCAGTAATGGTTTTGGGCGCGCTTTACAGCTTCGTAACCCAATTTCCAGCAGTCTTCCTCTAACAGTTCTTGGGCACACATTAACATTTGATGCCAAAGTCCATTGTTTCAAAATTTTCGGAGAATTAAGCTTTCTGTTTGAAAGTGAAATTCTGTGCAATAACCTGTCTTCACGTAAAGATGTTTTTCTTGGTCGTCCTGATCGCCCCCTGTCCGCAATAAAATTTGTTTCAGAAAATCTTTTCAAAGTTCTCACAACAGTAGAAAGGCCACATGGTACTTTAGCAGCAATTTGGCGCATGGAATAACCTTCTTCCTTCAAATGTATTATTTTGTACCTTTTATTCTCGAACAGATATGAAAATTTAGCCATAATTCCAATATTTTCCACAAACGCACTTCAAATTGCTTTCAATACACTATTTTCCACAAGCACACAACTGCATTCAATACAATAAACCACGTTTCCCCTTTTTCTTTCAACCTTTCATCGCTACTTCTCTCTGATTGGTTGAATTAACGGAGCATTTCATTGGTGGAAAACAACTCACTCATTCTTACAGTAACCTTATGCTTTCTTGTCAAGACTTTTTCAACATATCAATGAAACTATTTACTTTAGATGAAATCTACAAACAGATTTGAAACCAGCATGAAAAAGTACATTAAAATCAATAACAATATTTAAGATAGTGCGATAATTTTATAACGAAAAATGAAGTCAAACACAAAAATTACGCAGAAAAATGAGTGTGTTCAGGACTTTTTGCCACCACTGTATATACTGTAAGTAATAGCTGTGACGTAAATAAATCCTTTAATTTCTTAACTCCCATCATTAATTTTTCCAAACATTACAAAGGTTTCATTAAAGTAATGTAGTCTGTAATGCAGGTATTCCAGTTCACATTTTGAGCTATAAGTATAGAAGAATTAAAGACTGCAGAAAATATAGAAGAATACTCTTGAATCGATACAACATGTGATTAATTGGTACTTAGTGTGAGTGAGCGAAAACGTCACTCTATTCAGCTACTCGAAGGGTTTTGGCGAGGGACCTCGTCATTTTTAAAAATGGTTAAGTGACGAGGACGACACCTGAGCTGGCACCTCCTAACTTCCTCACCCCACCAACGGGAGGACGTTTGAGCCTCGGCCGTTTCTGTACGGCAAATTTTTAGCGGTGCAAGGCTCCAATTCATGACCCGCCGGCCAGGAATCCGTTACCATTGACCACTAAGCTATCACAACCACAAATTGGTACTTATGTCTTGTACCGTTGACCAATGTCGCTAAATCAAAGAACATTACCCAATGCCTCTATATGTAGACACTCCTGCGTATCTTCCAAACAAAATAATCTTGATCAAGCATGCTTGAAAATTACATTGCTTACAGTTTGTAATATTATTCTTTTCCTATTGTGTTGGTTATGAAAATAATTTAAAATTTGAGATTTTTTTAATTAAAACGGAAGCAATCACACATAGTGGATATTTCTGAAAATACAGTCACAAGTACCTAAGTACACTGGTGAGCAAAACTTAAGCAACAATGTAAAAATTTAGCAGAGATAGCCATGAAATTGCAGAAAAGGTCTGGAGATCAGTACAGTGAACACGTAAGTCAGTAGAAACGTCATGCGTATGCAAATATCAGGAACGAAATGTCAGAAGCGACGTGAGCGTACACAAAACGCATGTCGACGCGAGCTGCTCACCAGTAGAACAAAATGAAGGACTGAGACGCAATTCAACATATTCGCTGCAAGTGTCAGTGAGTCAGTTCGTGAAATATGGCTAGAAGAAATCACCTGGACGACTTCACACGTGTAAGAATGATCGGAAAGCTGGAGGAGGGGCGTACTGTCACCAGTGTAGCTCCAGAGATGAGAATCAACAAAAGTGTCGTTTCGCGCGCTTGGTAAGCGTTCCAAACCACAGGTACAGCTGTTAGAAAGGTTGGTGGTGGCCACTCGAGGACGACAACTGCAGGGGATGACCGATATATCAACCTGCAGGTGAAAGAGGCCGACATCAGTCAGCAAGCGTCATTGCTCAGCAACTCTATACAACAACGGGGCGACAAGTGTCTTGGTTTACTGTGGCCAGACGCCTTCACAAAGGGGGCCTATTCGCTCACCGTCCTGAACGCTGCCTCCCGTTGAAAGTTGACCACCGATGCCACCGTTTACAGTGGTGCAGAAAGCACGAAAACTGGACAACTGACCAATGAAGTCGTGTCCTCTTTATGGATGAGAGTCGGTTCAGTACCAGAAGTGATTCTCAACGCGTTTTGATTTGGAGAGAGATCGGGACCCGGTTTTATCCCAGTAACACCAAGGAAAGACACCGTTACGGTGGTTTTGGAGTTCCTGTCTGGGGAGGCATTGCTGCGAGAGAACTGAGCTCCACATTCTCGACAGAGTGTCTGTAACCGGGGATAGCTATTGTGATGAGGTACTTCTTCCCCATGTGTGTCTGTTCCGAGGTGCCATTGGCCCAGACTTCATTTTTATGGATGCCAATGCACGGCCACATCGGACTCTTGCTGTTGAGGAGCTGAAGGAAAGTGAAGATATCACTCGAATGGATTAGCCAGCATACTCCCCAGATTTAAATCCCATCGAACATGTGCGGGATGCTTTTGGGAGACGTATTGCAGCACGCTTATATCATCCAGAGAACACCTAACAACTCAAACAGATGCTGGTAGTGGAATGAGCATTTCTACCGCAAGAAATGTGGCACAAGCTGGTTCTGAGTATGCGTAGACGGTGGGAAGCAACCATTGCAGTGAGGGGAGGGCATATACCATATTAAGGAACATCTGCTTGTTGTTCTTCCTGTTGGATAGACAATCATGAGTCACGATACTATGCATTCAATAAAGCTTGTTTTTGTTTGATTCCATACCGTATGAATTGTATTCCTTTTTCAGAGCCGATGCTTTCGTCATCCTTTACGTACATAATACTCTCCCTCATTTCTGAATTTCACGTCTCTCAGATGATTTTTCGTGAAGTTATGACAATAAACCCACCTGTTGCTTAAGTTTTGCACACCAGTGTATATGAGATTTACCAAAAAATGTCAAAATAAAAAATATCTCGGAACTGTACATCTTAGTTCAGTATACTATGAGAATATGCTTATTTTGTTAAACCCTTTTGAATTTGTTTACACATAAATGATAATATTTTAAAAACTGGTGAGTTACTTTTTAATTTTTCTATGCAATTTGAATTAAGAAAAAGAAAGAAAAAACAGTTCATCTCGAATTATAACTCAAACCAAGTATTAGACTTTCACAAAAATTTAATGTATTAGAATCTCTACTATAAACCTCACAGTTTTTTTAGTACATTTCCTTTTCAAATGATTTTTTATGACACAATTGAATAACCTCTTGTATTATTTTGGCAATAAAAATATTTTAAAAGAATTGCCTCGCGTTATGCCGTCTTATATTTGATCGATCACTTCTTTTTAATTATACTCAAGCTATTATTCGTCAATGTTTGTGTGTTTGTATAAGTTTCAAAATATCTTTAATTCAGGGTGCATGTTTTTACTACTACGGATGCTTTTCAGGCAAAATCATTTGGTTTAATACAAATATTTTGTTAAAAAAAATGTAAAATTATTCAATTGCTTATTAGACTTCCATATATTGATGTATTCTTTTATTCATTATTATACAGATGTATATCTAAGAACAAAATAAAAGGTAGAAAAATTGTAAGAACATATAAAATATATCGAAATATATATTTCATTTTACGCAACACATAATTTCTGTAATTGAGAAATTACTTCATGTCAAAAAAGAAAAATTCAAACTAGAAAAAAGTTATGTTAATTGGATTCCTCTCATGGATTTTTTTGCAAGCATAACTGCTTTATTTGATGCATTTTATGAATAATATATATAAATTTATAGCATCAAGATTATAAAAAAAATGCTGTTATTATTTTAAATTTTTAAATATTTGAATGCGGAGCTTTTCCTTTAACCATGGACATTTATGACTACAATAAATAAAAAATATTAAATAAAGTAATTAGATTGGTAGGGAAGTAAGAAGTTCTTTCTCTTTTTCTCTGAAATGTTTTGCGGTTCTAATAATAATATGTATTTTCCCGTTTTGTTCAAATATTATGAATCAAACTTTTATGCTCCATGTACAGGTTTGTACCTTGTTCGAACAAAAATAGAGTTGAAGAACAAAACCCCAACCAGTTCGCTTTTCGACCTCTTAGAACGGAACTCGGTCTAAACACATGTTGCTGATCTCATTACATATATTGAAACTCAAAAATAATTTTAGCAAACAACTTTTATTTTGCGACCAATGCTACCTCTCAAAAGCTATATCATTCATCTTTCAAAAACCTCTTTTCTCTTTCCATCCTGCTTTAACTTTGTCCCACACTCAATCTGAGAAATCTGGGTCAGACGGAGAACCTGAGTTACTTCGGACCAAGCTTACTCCCATATTCTGCTGGGGGATACAAATCTGTCACATAGATTATAACACAGCGCCATCTGCCATCTATCTTCTAAACACGGTAGTAGATTTTGTAAGAAATATAACACCACCCTACATATATATAGACAGATAATTTTTTCGCCGCAGTAATTAATTTTAATACTTGTTGGAATAGGTCAAGGGCGACGTAAAAGCAGTGGGTAATGGAGTGAGATACCTTTTTAAAATGATTGCATTCACTCGTTATTAACTTTGCATTTCAGAAAAGATATAAACTGTGCCATAAAAAATCAATAAATATATTCAATAAAGGTAGTTTTATACATTTTATTTATTGTGCTAATTCAATGGCGCACACAATTTTTCAAAGAGCGGGGGGGAGTCTGGGATCGAAAGTCTACCATTCCCCTATCATACCTCAATACACCAAAAAACATATTCTTTTGATTCTGTCAATTGTCGGGAGCAAAGAATAAATAATTTAATAAATAATTAGCATTAATTAAAGAAATAAATAATTAATTACAAATACTTTTTTCAATTTTACGTGCTATGCACATGGGATTATAAGCAATCGGAAGCCCAGTGGCTGAGTGGGTAGTGCATCCACACCACAGGTACGAAAGCTCAAACCTCGGGCTCAGCAAGGTTGACTCAACTTTTCATCCATTCAGTGGGTTGATAAATGAGTACCAAGCTTGTTCGGGAACTTAGCACACTAGAGGTTTCGCATCAGACAGACCACCTGACCGGAACATCTGCTCATGTACCTCAGGGCCCAAGGTCGCGTATACTGCGTTGGGTACAGTAGGCCTTGGCCTTCATGGACTGTTGCGTTACTGAGTTAAGTTATAAGCAATCGAAAAAAAAGGGCTATGGGGGCCCGAATTCGTAGACCCCCCTTGTGTGCCTTTCTGTGCTCACTTCATATCTATGGATGCAAGCATATTCAATTTTAGAATCAGTTTAATGAGACAAATGGTTCTTATCACACTTTTCTGCAATTTTTTTGAAATCATGAGGGAGATTGCCTGTTGAAGTTCCTATCACAGCATGCAAGTTAATATCAGCCAACTTGCATCTATATTGATTCTTGTTGATCTACATACAAGAAAAACTTAGTTCACTATACTGTATAACAGGGAAAATCGCTTAACACATGAAATTGAAGGGAGAGGAATATTTTTTCGTATTGAAGGATATTACAGGGAAAAAACTCCATGTATCAATAAAATTTACTAGAGTTTATTTTATTTACATAGGTATGTACTTATATAGGCATATACAGTCAGACCTCTATATAACAAAGTCGCTAAATCCCTTCCAAAAGTTCGTTATATGGAAAATTCGTTTTATAGAAATTCATCTCTTTCAGTTTTCTTTATAAACCATATAAAACAAATTTTAAATTCATAAACACTATATATTAAAAAAAGTAATTATTCGCCCCTTTTTGTGAGTTAATATCTAGTTATTTATTTATTATACCCATAAGAAGAAGAAAGAAAAGTTTCTTAACGCCTTTATCCACTTCCTGAAGAATTTTTTTCTTTGATGCTCAAACACTTACGTTTTGACATATCCGAGCTGCAAGAAACGAAGTTACCAGTACGACTGATCAGTACTACAAATGAATGGAGACTAGTTCAAGGACACGGGACTCCACTGAGGGTGAAAGGGGATATCGAAGATTTTTCCAGTGAACTGGACAATGGGGATTAAAGGTTGCCCTTCTTGGATGAAATGCCCAGAATTCTACTGCTCTCGCCGAGTTAGGGGCCTCATAAATGCAGTTCAAGATTTATGACCACCATAAAATGTACTAAAAGAGAGAATAAATCGAAATATCCTGAAATACTTCAGAAACAGGGGGGAATTGGATCACTAGAGAAAAAGTTAGTTATATAGAAAATGCCCTTCGCTATTGGGAGGTTATTTTATAAAAATAAATAATGAAATATTCTTAGTTCCATGAAAAAGTTCGCTAGATAAAAAAATCCACAATATAGAGGTTCGTTATATGGAGGTTCGACTGTATTTAAAAAAACAACAACCAATGAAGCAAACACATTCACAAAAATTTAAAGAAAATTAATACAAAATTTTCAAATTTTTTTGAAAAACAAAGCATTTATTGAGGTTTAGAAAATAATCTGAAATGTTTTTTGTATTGTTTTTCTTTCGACATCAAATTGTCAAAAGTTGTTCAATATGGTCCATTTTGTTATTCAATTCACCATTGGATTGTGCGTCTAAATAACTGCGCATGCTTTTCATGACATCCCTCATTTCGGATAATGTGGGAACAGGAGCTGCATTACTCATTTCCTTTTCGTCGTCGGAATCTGCATCAATGATATTTTTTTTTGTCTTCAAGCAAACTCCCAAATGTCTTTGTCTGCCATAATTCGGGCGCTGTACACACATTATCGTCATCTACTGCAACGAATTCTTCTGATGTTACAGTAGGACAATCCAATAATACAGAAACTTTCTCAAACATTTTATTAAATGTCTGATGTTTTCCGTATTTTCTTCATTCCCAAATGGGAAATCTTTTTGTGTTAAGGTATCCGACTGGGTTCGGAGACAATTTTCTAAAACATAACTTAAATAATCATTTAGTTATTTTTTAATTAAGTATGTTGCAAAACTATGAAAATACAGCAAGAAGAATTTTTTGAAAGCGTATTTTTTAAAATAATGAGAAATTTCTACCAAAATATTACAAAAAATTGCTCTTTTGCAAACAACTCTAAAAATATATATATCACCAAAAATAGGTAAAAGGTTTTCAGGAATAAAATTCTTTAATGCTTAACTATGCTTTATACTAAAAAAAGCTCAAATTCTACAGTAAAATTATGAAATACAGGTGTTCAAGATGAAAAAACCCAGAATTTTCTTTAAAAAAATTTTTTCATATAAAATTACATAAAAAAATACCTTAATTGAAAAATTACCCTTAGATTTTAGCTGAAAGCATTCATTATAATACAAAGAACAAACTCAAAAAATTTCATAAGAATATTTAATTTACTTTAAGAAATATCACTCTTACCGTTAACCATTATGTTTAAAAATTACATTTTTCACAAAATGCAAAATAAGGTTTATATTTGCAATAAAACTTTTTAATGATTTCAGAAGGTTTTTTAAAACTCTCCAGATTATATATATATATATGTCATGATTTTGGAGACAGAATCAGATTAAAAGTTAGAAAAAGGAACGGTCTTTATTAAACCAATTCTACATCTGTTCTGACTCTGAGAGCAGGGAGGAAAAAGCACGCCATGGTGGTGGTTTCAAGTGGATAACACTTGAAAAACATATGGTAAGTATCGCTGCTTTGAAGATGGTGCTTGCAAGTTAATGCTGACATATGTTGACTATTAAATCTAACGATCTGGAATTAGACATGTTTATTGGCTAGGCCATATGTTCCGAAGACATAAATGGGTGATTAGTTTGATACTTGAATATGGGAACGGAGAAAGATGAGTCAAGTGCTAGATAGGAAATTTAATTTTTAATCTAATTTAATTATCCTTACATTTGCCCCCCAATTTTAAAAGGGAGTCATGGCGTGGCTTTTTCTCTCTTTACAAACTTAATCAATTTTCAACAAACACAAAACAATACATAGTTATTTAGAAAGACATATTAAACACGGTAGAAATATTTAAGCAATAGTAATACTAAAATCAAAAAGCAATACAATAAACGAAACTATAACAAACACAGTAAGGACACTTCCAACATATTAATTGATAAAAATGAATTTCCATACATATAATTGAAGATTAGCTTGTTTAAATCTATTCGACATCCAGAAAAAGAGCTCGCACATTTCCTCCTATTCCTTCATAATAATAGATTCGTATTATAGCTGGTAGATATTTTCGAAAAAATTATGTTGGAAAATAATATATCAAACAATAAGATGGTAAATATAAAAATACATGAAATCATACAAATGTTAAAATAATAATTTTGTATAAAAATCTACTCTGGCGCCATTGATACACTAAACTTTGCATATATGAAATACATTTTTTAAAAAGATAAAAAAATATATAGACACTAATAAAATGAAATTATTAATAATATGAAAACGGTGTATAACACACAACTTCTATGCACTATCCAACACAATAAACAATGTTTTATTTCATATGCGTTATAAAATATAAAAATTATAAGAATATAGGAATAAAAGAATACAAGAATATAAGAGCAGTTTTTTATTATTTTGAGTCGGAAAAGTGGACAACTTCAGTAATAACTTTTAGTATTTCTGAAAATTTTTCACAATATTCATTGTAATTTAATATCGCATGCAATATTTTGAATCTTTCCGTAACCTTCTAAAAATACGTTTCATAGACAAAAATTCTTGAGTTTCTCTTGCATCACACATTCACTAATATAAACTGTATCACCTTACTTAACCCTCCAACTGAACAGCACGGATTTTTCCGCCCTACTAGAGAGGCTTCGAAAACGGAGCACACTGAATTTTTCCTAAGGCCGGGGACTCACCAAAAATGAACCAAACAGATTTTTTCCCCTTCAAGTAATGTGTTCAAAACCGGTAAGGTGGTATTTTTCCAAATTCTTTTCCCCCTTTAAAGGTTTACGATCTTGAAAGATAATTAGAGACGGTCGGGGAGACACAATGGGCATTGAGGGGAAATTTTTATGGTCACTGGGAGACCGGTTCCTGTGGCAATCGTAAAATCTCGGAAGAATTTCTTTAAACCCTAAAGTGTACGGAAATAAATTGCTAGTCAACGAGTTGAGAATTCTCAATTTTTTACTTTACCTTAAAATTCTCAAATGGAATTAAGTTTTTATAATGTATGTCTAAGTTTTTAAAAAATATCTGTAGTATTTAAATTCAAATTATATATTAAAACATTGAGGATAATTTACTGTTTCATTTTTCTTATTTTAATCAATACGTTCAGGGATTTTTTTTAAAAATGATTATTTTGTTATGTGTCAAAAAATAAACCATTTAAAATCTTTTAAAATTTCGGACACTTCTAAACATGAATAATTTTTAAGCTTCTGTATTACATTATTTGCAAAAAATTTATATGTATTGTTAAAAAAACCTATTTAAAAATCTTTTAGTTTTTCACATAATTTTAAAGCCAGATATTTGGGGCATCTTACATAGAATCTCTTGTTTTGTGTATTGTTCAGATAACAAATTATATTTGAATTTTGAATGTCTGAACATTAATTTCATTCAAAGAGAACTTTAACTTCAAGTTTATATTTTTTAGCTTGAATCTTCAAATAAAGAGTATTTAAAAGCATCTGGACAAATTTACAGTTAACATTTGCGCATATAAATAAATATAAAGATCCTTTTTAAATTCAAGTTAAAAAAATATATATTTATGCATAATCCTCATCATTCATGTTCCATTAGTGGTTGACTGAGGAAAAGGTTATTAAAATTTGGACATTTTTATAATCTTAACCATGCAAAACTAGGAATTTTGTATTAGCTCCACTAAAATTCTGCATTGGAATTTCGAAAAAGATATTTATGCGTGTCTCACATACTCAGTTGAAAAACATATATATATTTACCATAAATACTAATAATTCTTTGGATATTTAAAATTATCATTAGATTAATTTTTTAATATATATATATATATATATATATATATATATATATATATATATTCGACTTTTCTAATATTTTTTTTCAAGTATTCCTTAAATTTCATATAATTTAATTAAGTGAGGGGATATTAAAGTCACACTTTCTCTCTTCTCTACTCAACTACTTGAGGGCTTTTGGCGATGGACCTGTGGCCGGGGTATCGAATCATGGTTGGCATGTCTCGAGTGTTCGAGCCCAGTGCCACAAAAGACCCGCCGTGTAGGGCAGCGATGCACGTTAAATCTATCGAGAGCTGAAATGTTCTCTCGTTGGTGTGGTGTGGTAGTTAGGAGAGGGGGGGCAGCTCAGGTGTCGCCCTCGTCATTTGACCATTTTTCAAAATTACGAGATCCATCACTAAAAGCCCTCGTGTAGCTGAACAGTGCGACGTTAATATTCACTCACTTGGCGACGGACCTCGTAATTTTAATCCATGGTCAAGTGACGAGGATGACGCTTGAGCATCGCACCCTTACACGGCGGATCTTCAGTGGTGCTGGGGTCGAACTCGTGACACGTCAGCTACGAGTCCGTTACTTTGACCATTAGGCTACCGCGGCCTCACGATGTGGTTGAAAACTGCATGTTATGAGTAAAAATATGCTGAAACATTTGATGAACTTATAATAGATTTTTGCATAGAAGATAGATGTGTGATATGCTAAAATGACAATATGTAAAAGTTATGAGAATATCGATGACAATTTTTGAAAAATTCAATTTAAGTTTCAGTTTGAAACTTATTCGTTTTTTTTTTCGCATTTAATATTAAATAGTCGCGATAACAAGTTAATAGTTTAATGCATTCATAGATTATAAAAAATAAAGGTATAAATGACATTGTTGGGAATAATAAGTTTTTATAGTTTTGAATTCAGACTTCTTTGCAGGAGTGTAGACTATTAAAAGGCTGATGTAGAAGTTAGAAAACTAATATTTAAAATATATGGAAAACAATATCTGCAATTCCATGATCTTGACGAGCACAAGACGGCATCTTTACTTAGTAGGGCAGAGTAAGCATAAGTTAGGAGCTTGTGGAGTAAACAACCAGGCCTCTGCAGTTTTGGCAGGTAATGAACTCCCATTTGTTGCTTTCAGTAAGGAATATAAAAATAACAAATACAAAAATATAAGTCATGTAAAATTTTATATATTTTTATAACAATGAATTGTGAACTTAATTTCCAATTCATTGTCACGAGTTGGCAGTAATTACGGTACTCTATCGACCGTACTTCTTATATCTCTCTCTCTCTCTCTCTCTCTCTCTATATATATATATATATATATATATATATATATATATAAAAAAGTACGGTTGATAGTGTACCAATAATTTTAACGCAATTTTATATTTCGTTCTCGTAAACATTACTCCTTTTAAAACATGTATTGCCAAAATACTCTCCTTTTGGATATTTATAAAATTTTAAAAATATAATGGTTATCTTACCCACAACATTTTAAATCAGAGGCGGCAACTGTGTAGCTAAGACGTGCCAAACCAATCTGTCAGTATCATTCAGCGTGCCACATAGTAGGAAATTATTGAAATCCTTCGATTCTTACGGTAATATTTGCAGATTTAAAGAATAGAGGTAAATAATTTAGATTTACAGTTTTATTTTATATTAATTATGGATCAATAAAATACATTTATTAACATAAAAATAAACAATATAAAATGTTACTATTTTTCAACAAAGATAAAAAAATAAAAATGTATGCTTCCAACATATTTATTTAAATAAGAAATAGACAAAGGGAAATATAAATTATTCTCTTCATTACAGTTAAATAAAAATTGTAATGCGAATTAACTCTTTCACCACTCTTTCATATCGCCAAACCAGGGGTATAATGCATGACACGATTCTGAGCATTCAGTTGTTAAACAATTTCTTTGCGAAGTCGAAATATTTTTCATATTAGGAAAGATTTTTTACTTTGATATGCCGAATCATAAGTGGAAAGCAGAGTACATGCAATTTTCTTTTTTCAACAATTAAATCCCCTAGCAATAACACTCAATTATTTACAAAATAGCTGTAAATTTATCCTTAGAATTATCTTTCAGATTATTTTGTAGTTCCATAAATGTTCATAACTCACAGAACATGTTTGTCAAATAAGGTCTATTATCAACTTCCATCCACTCAATAATTGACAAATTTGTAGAGTAGTGCTGAGTGCCACTAAGAATTGTACCACGTGCCACAGGTCCATAGATTGCCGACACGTTTTAAATGTTCTTATTAACTAACCATCTCCAATTCAAACACAATTTATATGATAAAAAAGGTTTTCATTTATTTTGTAGGGAATTGTATTAGATTCAACCATAAGTAATTTTGTGTTTCAAATAAATTACGTTGTTTCGGGGATCCCCTTAGAGCAAAATGAAAGGAATTTGACATAATTATAGTAAGTTTCTCTAAAAGGGGAAACGTTCACTTTCAAAACACACTGCGTAAAGTGGTTTTAGGTGTACGAAGTTATATTCACTATTATTCCTAAAATAAATTTTGATATTTTGGTTTTTCGTTAAGTTTTGAAGTTATTTCTTCAAATATACTTCTCCATTACATTTCTTTCAAACTTGCTATTTTCTTTTGCGGCCACGGTAGCCTGATGGTCATGGTTATGAACTCGTGTCCAGTGTTCGAGCCCTGGTACCACAAAAGTTTAGCGTTGAAAAGGAGCTGATGCACGTTAAACACGTCGAGGTCAAAAGTCCTCACGTTGTTGTGATGTGGAAGTTTGGAAGGGGAGTTATCAGCTCAGGTATCGTCCTCGTCACTTAACCGCGGTTCAAAATTACGTAGTCGCTCGTCAGTAGCCACCGAGTTGACTTAGAATGCAATATAAACCCTTGACGTGTGCACTTGAGTTAATTCGAGTACGCTAAACAGTTCAAAATATGCACATTAGATATAATTCAAACGAGGTCGCATTTTATGCTGCTGTAATTTTCTCACTCAAATATCAGCGAGCGGCGTCTGCACTCGTGATATTTGACTGTTGTTTCTTATATTTACGATTTAGTCGTTAAACATCAAAAACTCGTTTTCAATGTAAAGACTGTAATGTTGGACTGTGTGCAGTGCCATGTTTCGAAAAATATCACACTGTGACATTTCTGTAAACGACATGTATGTGTCTTTCTCATACTTCTTTGATATTTTTGCTATTTATACCTGTTAAAATTATTTTTTATAAAAGGTTTTTGTAACTAATTGTAAATTGAATATAACCTTTTCTTACAATTATATGTATTTGAGGATGAAATCTGATTTACTTTATTCAGGAAATTTTTAGTAAATTTCATTTTCTTAGCCAACTTATTTCTTTTAAAACATGCATATTTGTGTATTATATAATTAAATTTCTATCTATCTAAAATTATGTCTGGCTTTTTCTTCATTAAAATCTTTCAGGATTTTACAAATTATCTTGCCATTATTCATAATGTACTTAATAAGGAAAAATATATCTAAATATAAATAATTTCTGTCCTAATAAACATATAATTGTTTTTAGCTACAGTTTGGAAAATGCATTAAAATTTGTATCGGGACAGGATTTTAACATATTATGAATGTGTTTTTTACTGCCACTATGTTATATATTTATCTTTCATTCTTTTTACAATATGAGTAGAAGTCGTAAACAGTTTGTCACAGTAAAATTAATTTTTTTATATTCAAATTATACTATTATATTGATTCTGAAAATAATAGGTTAGTTTGACAAGCCATTATTTCACAATTTTAAAGCATCGAACAGTTTTGAAATTTTTTTAAAACTTTTCTAAAATGTTAAATTATTAAAAATATTTAATTATTTTAAGTGATTAATATTTCATAGATTATTGGAAACAAAAAGTATAAAATTTAAAATATATCTCTTTGTTGAATTTTAATAATTATTTTTATGGCTAAACCTGGAAAAAAACCCAACTTTTTTAAATATTAACATTAAGATATTTTTTAAAAAATAACTAGAGCTCTCAGACCTAAATCCATATAAACTTTTATAGAACATATGTAAGGGAACATTTACAAGATATTTCAAGACTCTATCTTGAACAGGAAAAACGCCTTAGGGATTAGAAAACACTCTCATCTTCAAAATTAAAAATCTGAGAAAAACATATTTAAAATTTGTAAAGGCATAAAAAAATTCCATTGCCTGTAAAGCTTTAATTTTTCAATCTGTTACTATCCAACTTATGCTCTACATGAAAATTCTACTTGAAATAAATATTACTGAAATATCTTTTTTAATTCAAAATATTCTAAGACATAACATTGATAACTGTTAATTTGATCAATTATTCACTTTTATCAGAACCTTATATATTCACAAGAGTTTTAAATGCAAAATATTTATATAGAAATTAGTAGTTATACAAACGTAATCCAGAAATCACCAAGTTTGTAAACAATATCTATTTTTTTTCTCAGTTCCCCATCGTGGCAGTTAAGCAAGTTTAAGTTTTTGTTGCATGACTTTAAAATACTGCAGTGTAGTACTACAATAGATTTATTATAATGTAGTTTGTGGTACGTCAGGGAAATATTTAGTTCATTCTGCAACATTTGTATTCTGTAGTCTAAATGTAATATTACCTGAAAAAGCTGCATTTAGATTTACCATTTTCAGTCATATTCCATCCCTTACAAGAATTTTTTCTTACAGTAGACTGCGTACCTTTTGGTCATGGCATTTTTCAAAAGGAAAAAAAATAATGAAAACAAAGTAAAGAGCTTTTAAATTATATAAACTATGTGTCAAAAAATATATTGGTCTTTAAATCAATCTTAATTAAGTAAATGTGAGAAAACTCAAAAACTTAAAAACATGAGCAAACAGAAATTATTTTAGAAACTAAAATTGTAGTTAATTGCCGTTTCACACGAAATATTGGATTGTGTTAAAAAATATTTTTAATTAATTCAATCTAGGAATGCAAAAATGCTTTAAAATGAAACCGAATTTAAAATCAAAACTCAGAAAATTAAAATTTCTTAAAACCTAATTGGTTTTTAGATCAGAAATTGAGCAAGTTTTCCAAATATATGAAATATATATTTGCAATAAATTGGGTGAAGTCTCTGTTGGCCGTGAAGTGTAGAAAATGTCCAATTCACAATCCTCGCCCTAGGCCACAGCTGTGAATGAGAAACCTCCCGTTTCGAAGAACACAGAGACCGAAAAGCAATAAAACCATCCCCTGCAAAACCAATCAGGACCTCCTGCGGCTTTAACAGGGGAAGGCATTAAACTGCCGTTCGTTTTTGAAGCAGTTCGCGAAATTTATCGGAACATTTTCGGCTTAGCTAGCTTTTAAAAAGTAGATCGCTTTCGAAGTGAAATTCAATTAGCGGGTCATCCAGTCAGAGGGTTAATTTTGAACACATCTCTCTGAGAAATCTGCGTGATCAACTCACAGATGTTCAGGGATGCTGATAAGAAACAATGAGAGGTGTACATATCAAATTAAACAAGTTTGTCCTCTTAATGTTTCGAGACATATACAAAATTATAATGATTGTATTCTCGCTTATCCACTGTATAATATCCAAAATTAGACTTCAAGTTATTAAGTTAATTTTAATTTTAGATAAGGAAAATTTCGAGAAATAGTGAATCCTGATATATGGCCGGTATATCAAAACACACAATTTCAAAATAAAAAAAATTAAATGACATGCAATAAGATTACTGCTGAATAAAATAATTAACAAAACAATTGAATTCAATGGAGAAAAAAAGAATACAACTTGACTTTACTTTTGTTTCTTATAAAAATCAATATCTCTAGTATTAGTTCATTAGTCATTTTTCTAAAAACATAATTTATATCTTTCACTTTAAAACACCAATTTCTATCATAACTCTTAACTCATTCGACATCTTAAGATAAAATTATGAGAAGTATATTAAAATTTCTCAAAATTTTGTATGACTAAACCTATATACTTTGTTTTCTCAATTAAAATATAAAGAAAATATCTCATTTATAACACAACTATATTATAAAAATTAAATACCATATCATATCATATATTATTCTTTTTCGTAAAGTTCTGTTCAGCAAAACTCAGTTCTTCAATGTTACTAAAATTGGAAATATACAATTTAACTGACCTCCACTTTGCAATGGCAGAAACATTTGGTGAACGGTCATCCAGATGCTGTTGTCACTTTATTTCACTAGTAAAATTTAATTTATTTATTTTTCTTTCAATGTTGGTACTTCACTATTATTATATGGTGGTCAAATTCACAATATTACCGTGCAGACTTTCCGGCGAAGAAGATTTTTTCCTTTTATTTTTCTGGCGAAAGGGAGTGATGTCTTTCATCACGGAGTTTAGGGGATTCAGGCTTCTCTTTTTGTTTTGTTTCTTTTTTCGTCATTCGAAAGTTGGTTCTTTCATGGCAAACTTGCTGGTCTCTTCAGCAACGGTAGAAATAACGTTCGGCGGTAAACACTGCATTCTTCTCGGGGTTTAAGAGCGATGTTCTTCCAGGGAATAATAGTGCGGTTTTTTGTTTTTTTTTTCCGTACCATTTTTTATTCCGGCAATCCGACGTCTTCATATACAGGCATACAGGTCGACGTTCCATAATATTCTCCATATCAGTTATTACGGTCGTCTGCGTTCGTTTTTATTTTAAAATTATTTTATAAAAAAAAATAGTTTTTACGTTAAGATTTGGAATCCACTCGCAGATAAATATCCTACCGGCTTTAATTCTGTCATGATTTTGGAGACAGAATCAGATTAAAAGTTAGAAAAAGGGACGGTCTTTATTCAACCAATTCTACATCTGTTCTGACTCTGAGAGCAGGGAGGAAAAAGCACGCCATGGTGGGGGTTTCAAGTGGATAACACTTGAGAAACATATGGTAAGTATCGCTGCTTTGAAGATGATGCTTGCAAGTTAATGCTGACATATGTTGACTATTAAATCTAACGATCTGGAATTAGACATGTTTATTGGCTAGGCCATATGTTCGGAAGACATAAATGGGTGATTAGTTTGATACTTGAAGATGGGAACGGAGAAAGATGAGTCAAGTGCTAGATAGGGAATTTAATTTTTAATCTAATTTAATTATCCTTACATTTATATATATATATATATATATATATATATATATATATATATATATATAGTATTTTGTGCCTCCCTAAATCTCATACTTCAAACTTTTACAGTCTTTTGAAGGGCTTTTTTTTTTTTACGAGACAGTTTCTTATATGGTTTAGAATACCTCGTAGAATCAACAATTCTCGTTTTGTCGAGGTACCAAAAATATCCTTTCATTTCAGAACATAATTTCATTCCTAACTTTTGAAGTAGAGGTAATAGACCAGCAAACCCAGAATTAAAAAGTATTATTGCGATATAATTCCCTAAAACGGAGTGTTTGTTGCTTATCAGAGTTATCTTTCGGGATTATACTCCACACGACATTGTTAAGACTTTCATTGCAGTTCTGAGCTTTCCCATGAAAACATTTTCTTAGGAGATTTTCATCGCAAAGTTCCTTATAAGTCTGTTTAATTTGGAAGATCCGTTGATATTTCTAACGACGTTTCTAAAACAAATACTGCTCTCTGGAAATCTCTTCTTTTTTGGCCTCATTGGTATTGTTTTTGGAATGACAACTTTAATTTAATTAAAAATAACTGTAACTCTATATAAAAGTACTAATAAAAAAGTTATAAAGAGATCTAGTTTTGAACACAAATGATAAAAATATAGCAACTCGTTTAAATCAAAACCAACATTGCAATCAGTTAACTGTTGCCTATTTTAAAGCACAATATATTTATTAAAACCTTTATAAAGTGAAATGAAGTTTACTAAACATAAAAAGAATTCGTTAAAATATTTTAAATGAATAAAAATCAATTTTGCCGGTGAAAATCAACCTAGAACTCACATTTCCTGTTTCGATTTGGGCTTACTACCTCAAACAAAAACATCTATAACATTTTTTCTAACTGACTCGGAATTAAAAGTACGATAGTTTTAGAAAGCTTACTAAACAGGCTACAAAAATGGACTATAAAATATGTTTACATTTTTTTTTTATAAAAAGGCTGTTAACCAGTCGGATACCTTAAGCGATTTATGTTTCGTGGTAGAAGGGAAAAAATGCATGAAAATACATAGTAGTTTGTTGGGACTGTTGTATATTATTTTGTGTTAACCGATGTTTCGTTTTAAGCATTTTCACATTAAAGGCAGTGCTTCTCAAACCTTCAATACTGGCCCCCCTTTTCAATTACAATTTTTATCGCGCCCCCCTTATACATTAATAGTGTACTGAATGCAATAATAATGAACTTTGACGCTAAAGCTACAATACGCGATTTTAATTATAAACTATACAAAATAATAACATAAGTATTAAATTTTGTATATGTTACTTTTAAGCAAGAAAAAATTAAGTAATAGGATAATTATTATGTTATTTTTCCTTTCTCTAATTTTTAAATTGAACATATTGCAAAATGCGGTTGCTGCTTAGAAGACAAAATATAGATATCAGCTAAATATAGAAAAAGAACTTAGAGGGTCAATTTCTAATCATAAGCATTCCTTATTAAAACTTTGCTTTGCAAGACAAGCCCATGGAAGTCGTTAATACTTATTAAACTTATTCCTTATTTAGTATTAATTAATTAGTTATAAAATCCTCTGTGCAGCACTGATACATTAAAAGTATACCGGCTGAAGTGCCCGCTCTTTGCACGAGTTCATTTATAAGAAAATAAAACATTATTGATACAATAGCTGAATTATAAGGAGAGTAAAGCCAAGTGCGTGACAATGTTTACAAAAACGTAAAATGATTTTTTTAATTGATTGCTCAAATTATAATTAGTTTTAAGTAAACTGTAATTTTAAGCCTCACAGAATTAGCATTTAGAATTTATGTTAAAGAATGAACAATAATATAAAATTCCGATGAAGAATAATTGTATTATTTTTAATATTTAAAGTGAAAAGACTTCAACATGTTTTAACCCGGGAGCAGTTACGCACTCGATACGGTCGAGCGGTGTTATTGAGTCACCCCAATCCTTTTTTTCTTTATATTTTGTTGTACACGATACAAATCATGATTCCAGTGAATAATTTAATTAAGAGAAAGTAAACTCACCTACTTTCAAGGACTTTTCAATTTTTCTTCGGTAACAAATAAACAGTCTTGTCAGAATTAACGATATCGTGTTCAGTGTGTCCCGCGCGACCACTTCCGGATAAAAAGTGTATTCATTATGATAATATGAATGTTGCTGCTAAAACAATTGTGTAAAACGTTTTTCGTTATGCTTTATATGTTTGAGATATGTTTATATGTATCATAAAACTCCTTTGCATGGAAAAAAGCGCAACAGAGAAAAATACATTACTTACAACTTCCCTAAATGAGAAACAAACATAAGAGAGAGGTCATAACTAACTGTACCAATAATTTAGGTCAAACAGATTATCAGCAAAAACAGATTACAGCTATAATGTGCAGTATTTCAGAAATAATCACAGTGATGAATTTTTTATGTTCCTAAATTTTTTCGATTCTGGGTCCGGTTTTTTTTTTCTCTGAAAGAGCACTATGTTAGGATTAAAAAGAAAACGTAATAAAAAATCTCTCATCACGGGATTACAGCAAATAAAATAAAAGTTTTTTTATTTTGTTATAGGATCAAAGATAGCTAATTAGGTATTGAAGACGTTTTTATTTTTGATGACTTAATATTGCACGCCTGTAAATTATATCAGAGTAAAAGTGCATTTTTTATTATCTCTGAAAGTATTTTGTTTTAATTCATTCCAGTAAATTAATTATTTTTTAAATCTTTTACTTTCGATATGCTCGCGCGCCCCACAGTTTGAGAAACACTGCATTAAAGGTATTTTACTGTATTTGGTTTTCTGATGGGTCATGACCGATCGCTATTTTCCCACCCCTACTCTATACGATATTTTTCTTTAGTTAAAACATTTTAAATAAATGATTTATCGCATGGTAATTATAAATTATTACTAAGGTCCCTTATACTTAATTCATAAAAAAAACCCTCTTTACTTATTGTGATGTAATTAAACTTTCTATTTATCATTTAGAAGGAAAAACTTTTAATTCTTTTTTACTCTGAAAATGCAATCAATTGATAAAAAATTCCAATCTTATTTTCAATCTCGATAGTATATTTCTCAGAGTATTTTTTTTATAGTTACGCAGAATTCGGTAATAATTTTTCTTATCCGCAATGACTCTGAATGTAACGATAAAACAGTCATCATTATATAAAAAGATATACTTTCTCAGATAATGATGTGTCGTACTATCTGTTGCTGATTTATCCATTTCCTATATGCACGAAAACAGTTTATGTGAGGCAATTTAAGTTCACACGACAAAATATTACACGATAATAAACGTAGAACATTTCGTCAAAAGTGGATGCACATTTATTGTTGTTGATAAAAAAAATAGATTCAAGTGATATTTTTACCTAAGCGATTCTGAAACAGCAAAATTATATACATGGTGATTCGCTATCAGTTCAACAAACTTGGCCGGGTGTGTAGGGGTTACACAGACGACTTTAAACCACATAGGAATGAACAGTCGCAAATGTGGAAGTTACAAGCTATAGTCAAAAAGAAGCAGAAAAAAAGAACAGAAATATCAGTACATTAAGATATCCGACTACGTTCGGAACCGTGATTTTAAAAAAAGCACATAAATTGATAATTTTCATGATATTTAGTGTCACTTAGGTTAGAATGCATGCATAAAATTGTTTTAAGGACATTTTGACAAAAAAAATTTATTTAAATACAATATTTTGACAAAAAATTAACTTAGAATAACCCTTTTTTCAAAATGTTTTCCTTTTGTGAAAATTGCTTCTATTATAATAATATTTTGCCTGTATATAGCTCAGACCTCTGTACAGAGGCTCAACTATGATTTTTGAAAAATTCACATTATTTTCAGAGTTACAACCAATTGAAATAATTTATCGGCGTTTTTTTCTTAAAATTTCTCCCCTCTGTTGTCGTAAAACATGGATAAACCCACTTTTAAGTTATGTATTTCAAAAATTCTAGTTGAGCCTCTATACAGAGGTCTTAGCTATATACAGGCAAAATATTATTATAATAGAAGCATTTTCCAAAAAAAAGAGAATATTTCGAAAATGGGTCATTCTATGTTCATTTTTTGTCAAAATATTGTACTTAAATAATTTTTTTTTGTAATACTATTCTTAAAACATATTTATATACATTTTCTAATCTAAGTGACACTAAATATCATAAATATTATCCATTTATACGCGTTTGCAAAATCACGGTTCCGAACGTAGTCGGATACCTTAATGAGACAGAAAACATTTTATTGAGAGATTGTACTACAATAGGTAGATGTCTGAAAGTGCATGAATTTTTTCTAGATTCACATAAAGAGTTTGGTGTACGAGACATCTGTTCCTTCAATCATAGGAACAGGTGTCAAGGTCGACTCAGGGCAGGGCATGATCGACTCAACCTTTCATCCCTTCAGTGGTTTTCGATAAATTAGTACCAAGCTTGCTTGGGGACTAAAACAAGAGGGGTTTCGCTTCAGACTGACCACATGACCGGAACATCTGCTCATGCAACTCAGTGTCCAAAGGTCACGTATACTGAGTTGGGTACAGTAAGCCTTGGCCCTCATGGGCTGTTGCGACGCTGTGTTCACCCTTAACTTCGCCCTGTTGCATTTCTGCAACAAATGATTAATTTAAATTCAACAGACTCAATATTTTTTTAATTACCTACAAATCACTCATCTGAGAGAAAAAAATTACTGCAACAAAATGCATGCTGATTTTGTCACACATTAGATGGAAATACATTTTTTCCAGAAATCACAACAATTATAAAAATCTCTGATGCCTCAAGAACTGTGTTTTTGCTATAAAATAATCCATTATATATCAGTGCTTCTCAAACTTTCAATATTGGTGCTCCCCTTTTCAATCACAACCCCCTTCCTTATACATTAATAATGTACTGAATGCAATAATAATGCACTTTGACGCTAAAGCAACAATTTGTATTATAAACCGTACAAATTCATAACATAAGTATTAAATTTTGTATATGTTACTTTTAAGCAAAAAAAAAAAATAATTTAAAAAAATCAAGTAATAGGATAATTATTGTTATTTTTCCTTTCTCTAATTTTTAAATTGGGACATATTGCAAAATGCAGTGGTTACTTAGAAGACAAAATATGGATTTCAGCTAAATATAGAAAAAGAACTCAGAGGGTCAATTTCTAATCATAAGCATTTCTTTGAAAAACTTTGCTCTGTAAGACAAGCCCATGGAAGTAGCTAATACTTGTTAAACTTGTTCTTAATTAAGTGTTAATTATTTAGTTATAAAATACTCTGTGCAGCACAGATACATTAAAAGTATACCGGCAAAAGTACTCGCTCTTTGCACGAGCTCATTTATAAGAAAATAAAACATTATTGATATAATCGCTGAATTGTAAGGAGAGTAAAGCTAAGGACGCGACAATGTTTACAAAAATGTAAAATTATTTTTTTTAAATGATATTGCTCAAATTATAATTAGTTTTAAGTTAACTGTAATTTTAAGCCTCACAGAATTAGCATTTAGAATTGATGTTGAATAATGAACAATAAAAAAAATTCTGATGAAGAATAATTGTATTATTTTTAATATTTAAAGCGAAAAGACTTCAACATGTTTTAGTCCTGGAGCAGGCGCGCACTCGATACTAATGGTCGAGCGGGGTTATTGTGAGTCACCCCATTCCTTTTTTTATAATTATTTTTATAGTACACAATAAAAATCGTAATTCCAGTGAATAATTTAATTAAGAGAAAATATACTCACCTACTTTCAAGGACACAGAAAATATTTCGGAAAAAAAGCTATAACACCGGGAACTCAGTCAAAACAAATACCTTAAGATTGTAAAAAAAAAAAAAACGTTTATCACTACCAAAAAAGAGGGAGATATGTGATAAATATATTTTAGTTCACGTTAAGATTATCAAACAGGAGGATAGTGTCAGGGCCATAGTTAACAATTAAACAGTTTTGCCAGAATAACCGATTTCGTGCCCTCTGTGGTCGGCGTGACCACTCCCGGATTAAAAGTGTATTTATTACAATATGGATGTTCTAAAAAATATGTAAAACGTTTTACATTATTCTTTATATGTTTGGGAATACTCATAAAAATAAATCTTGGCCGAGTAAACCAACAAAGTGCTCTCTGTGCTTTTCCAAAAATCATAAAAATATTTTACAAGGAAAAAAGCGCAGCAGAAATAGTTTATTTACAGCATCCCTAAATGAAAAAACAAATACATAAGAGCAGGGACGTAACTAACCGTACAAGTAAGTTCAAATGTTAAACCGCAGCAAATACATTCTGTAGCTTACAGCTGATGGCAATAATATAAGAGGGATGAATTCTTTATTTTCCTAAAAAAATTTTTAATTATGGGTCTGGGTTTTGTCTTTTTTTTTTATCTGAAAGAGTAGCATTTTCGGTTTGAAAAGAAAAAGTAATAAAAAAATCTCTCATCATGGGATTACAGCAATTCAAATAAAATGTTTTTTATTTGGTTATAGTATCAAAGATAGCTAATAATGTTTTGAAGTAGAAGCTTTTATTTTTGATGACGTAATATCGCAAATGGTATATATAAAATATATCAGTGTAAATGTGTATTTTTTTATTATGTCAGAAAGTATTTTGTTTTACTTCATTCCAGTAAATAAATTTGTTTTAATCTTTTATTTTCGATATGCTCGCGCTCCCCCTTGTAGGTTTATCGAGCCCCCCAAGGGGGACGCACTCCACAGTTTGAGGAACACTGCATATTATTTTATGGTTCCTCTTGTTTATTGATGAAGTAAATTACCAGGTAAGAAATTTAAACATTTTATGATGAATAATAAAATCGTCATATATATAAAAAAAAGTTTTGTAATTTACAGCCCTACTACGCAATGTTGCACTTCGGCAACAAACACAAAAAATGTCTCAAATTCAATTTAAAATAGCATTATATATATATATATATATATATATATATATATATATATATATATATATATATATATATACTTCTGGACAATTGCTAAGGACGGATAACACTATCATCCATAGCAACCACAAAATGAAAGGAAGCAAAATGTAGAAAATTAGAATAAGTGCGGGATATTAGTAAGAAGAAGTATGAGTATGCAAATTCTTTTTCCACGTCTGTTCATCACGTGATAGCGTTCATAAGAGCTTTAAAGGTTTTGACACGTGTGGACAGTTGTTGTTTCAAGTCAAAGTTTTAAGGAAAGATTTAATAGACGAACTTAAAATTTTTGGCATGTCTTCCCGACATCACATACATGATTTTATGCGTGGCCGAATTGTTGGAAAGATCGAAGAAGGGTGAAAAATAACAGATGTTGCCAGGGTGTTCGACATCGCTCACAGCGTTGTTTCATGGCTGTGGAAGTCATTTAAAACTGGGAGGTCGTGTTAGAAGTACGACGCCTGCAGAAGACAGATATATCGTCCTATCAGCAAAAAGGAACAGGCGCACCTCAGCTCAGCAGGTGGCAAATCAGATTCTTGCTGCCTCAGGAAAGCAGATCTCCCGAAAAACCGTTGCCAGACGTTTGAGGGGAGGAAGACTATACGTACGCAGACCTGTTGTGTGTGTCCCATTGACCAGACAGCACCGTACTGCCCGTTTGCAATGGAGTCGTGAGCATCACAATTGGACTGAACAGGACTGGGCATGCGTACTATTCTCAGATGAGAGTAGGTTCAGTCTGTCATTGGATTGTAGACGCCAACTGATCTGGTGCGAGAGTGGTACTGCTTATCGTCCAGAAAAATATCCAGGAAAAGGACCGATATCCGACATGCAGTATCATGGTGTGGGCCGGCATCATGATCAATGGTCGCACGCGCCTACATGTGGTTTCGAATGGGACTATGACGGGCCAACGATACATTGATGAAGTTCTACTTCCTCATGTTCGTCTTTTCCGTAGTGCTGTCGGTGATAAATTTGTTTTTATGGACGACAACGCAACATGTCATCGAACACTCGCTGTTCAGGATTGTCTAGACAGCGAGGGTTTTGAACGTCTCGTATGGCCAGCGCGTTCTCCAGATCTAAACCCCATTGAAAATGTATGGGATGCTTTGGAGAGGCAAGTTGCTAGTCGAGACTATCCTCCGACAAACAAGAACACCCTCATCCGTGCACTCACAGAGAAATGGGATAAATTGCCTCAACAGCTGCTGGATAATGTTGTGCAAAGTATGGTACGACGTGTGGAATGTTGCATCACACTCCGAGATGAACATATCCCGTACTGATACCTTTCTTTAAGGTGCCTGCTGACGTTTAGATGCATTGTTCCATTTCTCCGTACGCAGATCAAATGGACATTTTTTTTCTTTCAGATGTTTCACAGCTTTTGTACTTTCCAGAACAATAAATATTCTTTATTCTAATGTCTGAACAGTGTGGCAACTATATTTTATCCTACTAGTCCTCATGTCACGCTTAATGTTATGCTACACATCAATTTGTGATCCGTCCTTAGCAATTGTCCAGCAGTATATATATATATATATATATATATATATATATATATATATATATATATATATATATATATATATATATATATATATATATATATATATATATATATATATATATATATATATAATCCAATATAAAAAAATTTCAATATACAATTATATACATATGCATACACATATATATATAAATTTATACATATATATACACATATACACAAATATATAAACAAAAATATAAAAATAAACAGATAGTTATATACCTAAGGTAACTAAAATTAGGAGGAAGGCACATAGCATAATGACAAACTCCTGGCCTTAGGAACCAGGATTGCAATTTTAAACAAGTTTTGCGGCCAGCCAACCTTCACCTGTAATTTGACATACTATGTACCAAGAGGAAAGGAAAGAATTATATATGTAGAATTTAAATATTAAAAAATAATTAAACTAAATAACATAGGAACAAAAACATAACCTACTAATTCGGAGTGTAAGCGATGGCCAACAGTGCAGTAACGTGTTCCCGCCAAATACGAGGGGTGAGAGCAGAGCCGCATAAAATATAATTGCGATACAATAATATATATATATATATATATATATATATATATATATATATATATATATATATACCTTTAAAAAATCATAAAAATAATAATCATATAAAAATTAGCGTAAAATATAAAAGAAACTCAAAAAATATATGTATTAAAAAATTTAATAAGCATGTGGTGCCATCTATTTAATAATTGTAGAATAAATTAGATATTGTCTAAATTTAAAAAATCATTACAAAACATAATAACAGTAAATAATTACAGTAATACAAATTGTATCATAAAAAACCATTATAAATATAATTACAAAGAAAGTTAGCAGGATATCCAAGTTCAATACAGTGATTAAAAAATTTTTTAAGATTTAAAAAAATATTAGCTTTATCGCTAAATAATGCATTATTGTGATAAATATACTTAAAAATAATATTTCTATATATAGATATTGATAAATTAGAATTCCAGTAAGGCACTTTGATGATATTAAAATTAAAGGCATCTCTTTTATCATAAATATTACTATGTAGTTTCAAATCCTTAATATACAGTGATACATCTAGGTAATTTGTTTTGATTGGATTATTATTAATTTTAACTAAGTTTAAGTAAGACGAATAAAAATTAATAATGGGATTTAAATTATCATTTTTACCAAAAATAATTAAATCATCAATATATCTAAAAATGTAGTAGTCATTATTAATAACATAATTATATTCCTAAAAATGTAAATAACGATTAGCCAAACTATTACTAGCTGGGCCTTCTTGTGGGAGTCCTTTCTCTTGTTTATATAAAGAACCATTAAAAAATTGATGTAATTTTCTTTTAAGACAAAATCTATGAGAGTTTTAAATTTGTTAAAATTAATATTAAGGTTATACATACTGTGGTTTTCTAAAATTACTTTAATAATATCATATAAATCAATGGAATTGAAAAGATCTTCAAAGTCATAACTATGAACTGAATAAATATTTCTATTATTAAAAAAAATCTATAATCTCTTTACTATTTTTAATTATAGCTTTATTACATTGCAGATTAATAAAGTTTTGTATAATATTATGAAGTAATTTGCCTGCAGTAGTAATATATGTTCTAAAACCATTTGTCACAGTTCTAAATTTAACCGGACTTTTATGGAATTTTGGAGTTAAAAAAATATATGGATACTTAATTTTAGAAATACAATAACCTAATTTTTTATAAATAGCAATAATACGATTACTAATTTCATTATGTGACAAATCTAATTTTTTAAAAGAACCATTATTTAGAAAGTGATCACAAAGAATATTATAATATAAATACTTACAAATCACAGCATAGTTACCGTGTACTTTATCAATGTAAACTATGATAAAATTCTTTTGTAGTTCATAAATTTTCTATTTTATGTCTTTAAAAGTAAATTCATAATGAGAATGGTAACTAAAATTCATAAGGTCTTTTAAAATATTGTACTTATACTTATCAAATGCCTCAATAGGTAGTCCAAATTTAATTGCATATTTTGTAATAAAATTATCTATATCTTTATAATAATTTGTTTTTTAACAGTATTGTTGTTATATTAGAAACATTTAATCTAAAACTAGTGCCTTTACTCATTATATCTTTTAAAATATTATCATTGATTATGTCTAAGTTGCCAGTAACTACATGTTTATGATGACCATCAATAAAATCATTATAGTTTTTACATATACAATCTTCTATATTAATAGAGGGCGAACTATTGTTGTAATTAAAGATAAATCTGCCCATCGTTTTGTTATATTTAAAAGCTTTCCTTACAACCACCTCTCTAACCGGAAAAAGTGACAAATGTCAATTAAATACATTAGAAAAGTTAATTTTGTCAAAAGTTTTATTCAGGAATAATAAAGTGCAGTACTCTGTAATAAATTCATTAATTTTCTCAACATTAATATTGAATTTATTAACTAGAGAGATAGTTAAAAATGTCTTCAATAATGTGTACTGCATGACAAACCTTTAAGGAATCATTATTTAAGGTTTCATATAACAATGCAATTTCATGTTTATTAAGACCAAACATGAAGTATTTGATCTTCTTGATATTAAAGTTTTTTTTCAAAAAATCATCAATAAAAACTCTAATATTGTCATTTAATGAATTTTTATCTCTATTTTTCCTTTTAGCTCTATTACTTCTAGATTTTCTTTTAGAATTATTGTTTAATTTATTGGCATTATAAAAAAATTCTTTATTATTATTCTGTAACATTATTTGCAAAGTATTTTTAGCAAAATACAAAACATTAAGGCCATATGCATAGATTGTATTAAAACTCCTAATAAAGTGATTTTCCCACCATAATCTGTGCTTAGTAATTGGAGTAATTTTAATGATAGACAATTCAACATTTTTGAAATCATGCATATGAAAGTGTCTAAGTTCAATTTTATTAGAATTATTGGAATTATTAAAGAATTTAACATCATGTCTATGCTGATTAATCCTTAAGTTAATAGTATTGGAGTTCTGTCCAATATATTTATATTGACATACTTTACAATTTAAAAGATAAATACAATTAAAGGTTTTACAAAGGTTAAATTTAGAATCACAATCATATTGATCCATATTTAACATAGCACATGTCTTACATCTACTATCTCTACACATTTATTGAATTTTAACTTAAGACTATTATAAGATTGAGTGTTATCAAAATTATAAGAAGATAAATTATCAATAATTCCATGTATAGCAGGACTCTTAATGTAACATTTATTAATATTTTGAGAAATGTGATTACTAGAATCTAACAAGTTTTGTTTATAATGATTATGATGGCCATTAATGAATTTTTTGTTCCAAAAAAAATTCTAGTCTTGAATAGTTTAATATTAGAATTACTATTACAAATATTTAATTCTTTAACAGTACTCAGATCCTTTTCAAAATTGTTATTGGAGAAAGAGGGGGAGAGTTATAAAATTCACTCATCCTAATAACTAACAAGTCAAAATAGATAGATATTTCTGTAAAATACAGGAGTAGATACCCAGTCAAAAGAGAGTGTACCAAAGCAAAACAGAAACAAGTTAACTTATAAAAAACAAACTTGAAAGTAAGCTCATAAGAGTAAAGTCAAAATAAATAGAGATTTCTGTAATTAACCCAGAAATTGATACCAAGTCAAAAGAGAGTGTGAAAAAGCAAAACAGAAACAAGTTAATTTTTAAAAAAACAAACTTGAAAGTAAGCTCTTAAAATTAAGAGAAAGCCATACTCAAAACTAAAACCAAAGCTAAGAAAAGGCTCAAAAGACAGCCATCCACCACACAAAAATCAGCAAAACAGAAACAAGTTAATTTTAAAAAAAATTAAACTTGAAGTTAAGCTCTTAATAGTAAGAGAAAGCTATTATTACTTGAGAACTAGATGATATAATTTTTTCATAGAAATTTAAAAAATTGGCAGTTTAAGGGTTAAGTTAATTATTGATACTAGACTGGAATTATTAGTGAATAAACGCTTCAAACACAAATTTTAAAGCAAATACAAGCATGGTGAAAGTTACAAATTTGGAGTGAAATACATGGTTGGAGTGAAATTTACAAATATCTCCTGAGCAGGTTTGAAAGTATTCAAAAGGCATAGAAATAGCCTTGTCACATTGTTGTGAAGTATGCTTATCTTCAAGCAGTTACATTTATATTTATGAAAGCAAAGCCAAACTTATCTGATGTAGAATCATTAACATTCATTGAGCGAATGAAATATCGTTGATTGTTGGAGTGCAAATACTTTTTATTTAGTTCTTTTCGTTCCACAATTCTATTTTCTTAAAAAAATTGTTTTTATTTTTAAAAAATGAAATTTTTTAGTCCCCATAAACATAACTCTTAGTTTATCTGACCAGTTTAGAGGTTACAATACATGTTTTTATTTTAACATTGAGAAACTATCTTATCACAGATTTAATTTGAATATGATACTAATCCTTTTAGTATCTGTGATATTGCACACACGTATTAATTGCTCCACATATCATTCCAGTTTGAATTATTCATTTGTTTCAAAGGCTTGTTGCCACACATCTTCACTAAATTACCACCAGTTATATTCCCTATTCCAAGACCAAGAATTTCAATGAATTATATCTTAATGAAGATTTCTGTCAATTCAATGTATAGAGCACTTATCATTAACAGTAGAGTGGCTATTATCATCAATTCTTAAACTTCTGAATATGTTGATATTTATTTGAATTATTGAATTTATCGAGCCTAAATTTCTATTCATAAATTCTAAAATGAAACAAACGCCCTTCACAAGAATCTATAGATATATTTTTTTAAATTTTATCAACTTTCAACTTGTAAAAGTACAATTAGAAAATGAAAATTACAATTCAACTTTTCAATGAAAATAAAAGTGAATATGAATAAATTATTCGAAAAATGAGAATTGATAAAACTCGTCACTATCACTTCTACTCTCATATTAGTCATTGGTTTCGAATAATCAATTAATGTCGGCAATGCAAACCTGTCTATTCTTCCTTCAAAAAAGATATGCTTTTTAATCTGTTTATCTTATTCCCTACTTTTACAAATTGAAAGCGTGAAACATTTTTTAAAAAATATCTATAGGGTTATAATCTTTCTGAAGAGCATTTGTGTCATTTTAAAATTTATGAGTAGAAATTGGGGATAGGTAAATTCAATAATTCGGTAAATATCAATATATTAAGAAGTTTAAGAACTGATGATAATAATCCCTCTACTGTTAATGATTAATTAAGGATGATTAATGATTAGAAATTGAGAATTGATAAATTTTTATGTATATATGCTTATGAAAATTTTGATGTGTAAATAGCTTATAAAAATTTTAAGTATACTAAAATTAAAAATTCCGCAAAAAAACATGAAATAACTTGGGGAAAAAAATTAAATTTGCTTATTTAATACTTCAATGCCTAACATTAAAAGAAATTTATATTTAATTTTGGATAATTTTTTTAAAATTCATTAAAATGTGTAAAATTAAAAATATTATTGAAAATAAAAGAGATTTCCTTTTCCCTCTAATTCGTATGCAATGATTAATACGATTAATGGATTATTTCTACATCTGAAAATGAAAAAATTAGATAGCTTGAAAGGATTTTAACTATAAAAGTGAGAAAAAAATTAATTTATAATTTAAAATAGTAATTCACACAGATTTTCACAATTTCCGCCACGGATGCAATTAATAAGAAATCCTTTTATTCGAAAACTATAGATTGCATTTTATTTCTATTAATTAATTTTTTGAGATACATTTTCAAGGGAAAAAATCATGGCTTCCAACATAAGCTTATCAGAAATTTACAAGATGCATAAAATACACAAAAATACTTTTATTAATAATATAACAATTTTTATATTCCCCCCTTCAAACGATTTTATTTAAGAGATTTATATGTAGATGGCAGCACCACCGCTATAGTTTCTAATCTTTTTTTTTCCAATTTGAGGACTACAATAAAAGAAGAAAGGAAGAGATCCTGAGTCCTCGAATGTCATTCAGTAAACCGATTATTACTCCAAGACGTTTACAAATATTTAATTTACAGGAGAATACGATGTACAGCACATGTTTGCTAATAAATCAACAGTTAGAGACATTTTTATGGAAGATAAAACATTTTTATATCTATTAATTATAAAGTTTTTTTTTGAAGAGGGATGATAGCTAGTATTGTTCTACATCCCCTATGACAGCAGTTTTTAAACTGTGATCCGTGGACCTCTGAGGATCCACAGTGCCTTTCTAGGGAGTCTCTCATATATATCTCTGATATTTCCTCCTTTACATACTCTGAAAGGCCTCGTGGAAAAATTGAAAGATATGCTATTGTAAATTATATAACTTAATTACCCTTAATGAAAAAACTCCACTAGAACCTGTATTTCTATTAAGAATATTATCAGGGAGAGATGCTCAAAATCTTGGAGACCCACGATGTCGGTCTGATACATAAAGAGTGTCCGCAGTCATCGAAAGTTTAAGAATCGCTTCCCTATAACCAATCAATCAAACGCACACGAACTTTAGACATTAAAAAAACTACACATAAAAAATTATTTTCAAAAATATGTGGTGCAAAGTTGTGTGTGTTTTGGAAATAACTCTAAATAATAAAAATAAATAAATAGATAAATCGATCTAAATTTCTAGGATGTATATATATATATATAATTCAAAGTTGTTCCAAATATTTTAAAAGAGCATTATATCATATTGAATCAATCCAAAATTTAAATTATATTTATCCAATAATTATTATTTTATAGACTTTTGAAATACAAAATTTCTCTTTTAATTTAAACTTTATGTTTTCATATTCTATTTTTGATTACGTGTTCTCTAAAACAACCCAAGTGTATTGACAAAGGAATTTGTAATTTCTGTTTTACAGACTTGTGTTGTGTGTGTGTTTATTTTCCAAAACTATCTAGTTAAAAAGAAATTGCTGAGATTGAAAAACCACAAATTTACTCAACCATTAGACTTTCCTAAACTTTTAATAGTAGTGGATATTTCATTCGTGGATGTAAATGAAATTCCATGTTTGAATTTCAAGTATAATAATTTTAAGGAAATCTCAACACACACATACATTAAGCAAAACTGGTATCACAATCTGCTGCTATCTATGGACAAAAGTTAGAACTAAACTTATTTAAGCTGTGTCATTTTTTTCCCGACGTCGCGACGCGTCAGGATCTTTGATTATCGTACACACAGAGGCGGATTAAGCGAGTTCGAAGCCCCTGGCGGTAAAAGGTTGGAGGCCCATGGGCTCAAGAGTCGAAAAACCGAGACAGTGAAAAGATTCGCTGAGCTTAAATAATCAAGAAAAAATGTTTCGCTTATAACAAAACTCAACAACTCAAGAAAAAACTTAACTGTATTCAAAAGAATTGAAAAACCATACAAAATAGCTTACAATTTTTCAATATATCTTTAAGTCTGGATTTCTTTTTGACAAATTAGTCAATTATTTTTGACGTTTATACTTTTTCCAAAATATCTTGTTCTATATATATAATATGACCAAGTTCAATTTGTCGTTATCCATAGTGCTTTTTAAACATTTTTTAAAGGGCTTTTAAAGCTGAAAAAGATTTCTCATTTGATGCATTTGATATTGATAGTGTTAAAAACATTTTCTAAAGTATCTGTACATTAGGGAAAATCGAGGTAGGTTCTCTTGCAACTCGATAAATTTTTTGGTAGGGTTTTCATTGTATCTTTGTTTTCTTTAGAAAATAGGAAACACTTATCCAATTCATTGTCAAAATTAAAAAATTATTTATCATCTTTGTAGATGTCTTTTAGTTTTTATGTAGCTTTTTTCTTATTTTCAGGTAATAATATCTCGTCAAAAAAACACAGCGAAGTGTTCGATAACAGTTTCATTTATCTCAATTATTTGGGATGGTTCTCTTGTCCTGTCGTATAAGACATAATTAATTCACTGTGAAATTTTTCCTTCATTCAAAAATTCACAGCCGACTTCTTTACTTTCACCCAAAATAATTTTTCTCTTTTGCTGCCTGCGAGCTTGTTCAGCATGCTCTTCAAATGAGAGCCCTGATAAACCAATTCCTTCTTGATTTACTATTCCAAATTCATTCCTTAAATTCTAGATATAATTTTCTACATATTTCAATAATATAAATCCTTTTTAATAATTCAAACTCAAGTGATTACAATGATGTGTTATTAGCATTTATTCTCTGGAGTACGGTATTCCAAATCACTGTCATTAGGGATGTTTCCTATTTGACCAACAGTTTCGAAAGGGAAGTTGCCTCCAGCATTGTGTTCTTTTTTTCTTCATTCGTATTACTGATTTCAGCCAGGCCCTTTAACTTGATACTAAGGCATAAATTCGACAAGCTTGAAAAAGTTTGCCTTGCATAGACATGTTTAACCATATAACCAGTTTGTTTCATTTATCTTCATTAGAAAAATATGCTGATGGAAATAAAAATCCCAACCCCAAGAAGGCGTTGTACTAGATAAACAAAACTTGGTAGGTGTGTTTATACATCTGAAAGATATGACTTTGATTCAAACTTCGCGTTAAGTGCATAAGTGCACGTTAATTGCGTTACTTTGGACGTGCGAATCAGATATACTTTAAATACGCGCTAGAAGTTCGCGAGCGTTATTTATCTTTGATATTTTACGTAGTGGGTATTATAAACAGATCACTGGGTTTAAACGAGGTCATATAATACATGTAAAAAAGGTGGATTTTCTTTCCACGATATTTCAAAAAATTCTTGGTAGGAATGTATCCACTGTGCATGATTGTTGGCAGCAGTGTCGTAGGAAATCACTGGCTACCTCAAGAAAATTGAATTCAACCACACACGGGTCATCACTGACAGAGAATACCACCATATACCTCACTCGGTAGTGCAGCATCGTAATACATTTGCAGTAGAAATTATAGCCTTTTTGGCACCAAAGTGACACAGTAAACTAACGAATCGATTGCTTGAGGAATAGTTCTGATAATAGATGCCTTGTAGCATTTGTACCAATAGCTTCAAATCACTGACATGTTCGACTTCAGCGATGTCACGCTAGGGCTCATTGGAGAGCGAAATGGCGATGTGTTGTGTTCTCCAATCAAAGCTGTTTCTGTCTTGGTGCCAATGATGACCGTATATTGATTAGAAGAAGGCCAGGTCAGAGCCACCAAACAACTTTATTGCGGCTTAGACACACTGAACCTGCACCAAGAGCTACGGTCTTCCGAGCGATTTTTTTATAGCAGGTTCACTCTCACCGTTAATCTACACATCCTTAATGCTGTAACGTCTGGTACAATCAATGCAAAGGATTCAGGAAAGACAGATTCTTCTAAATTTTTAAACGAGTATTTAATATCCCACAATTTGCAATTTTTTGAATTTTTACGAGCTAGAAATCTGTTTTAGCAAGTCTCAATTCTCGTTCTACTTCAAATCTCAATCTCCCCGCTCCTCTCCGATCTCGTTCAGTTTTAAAAACTCGTTTTCATTTACTTTCGTTGCCATCCTCTCTACAGAAATCTTACACTGCGAACTTGTACGTCAGTCTAGGGATTCAAACTGTTACACTGCCATTTAAGAACATCTTTCAAGGGGTGTTTTTCAATAAGATAATGTGCGCACCTCATGCCCTATTGTAACCCAACATGCTGTATAGAGTGTTGACGTATTACTTTAACCTGCTAGGCTACCAGATTTTTCTCTAATTAATCAAGAATGGGACATCATTGAATGTCAATGTCAGCTCCATCTACAAAAAGAATTACCGTAAAATCCGTCGTATGACGCGCACCTATACTTTCAAGCTGCATTTTTGAACTTTTAGGTATATTCACCAAATAACGCCTTTTTTTACGAAGAAACCTGAAATGTAATTATGCAGCTCCCTTATGTTTTGAAGCCAAGGCTTTTAAAAAAGATAGCATACTTCTAGAACTATAACTCTTTAAATTTATAAGGTATATATCATTTCTTATAAATAAACAGTATTTTGATACATATAGAAGTCTAAGTTTTTTATGCTTATCTCTTTTTTTTAAAATTTTTTTTTAAACTATCATTTTTATATCCGGCGTATAACACGTACCCGTAAATTTCGATCGTATTTTTGGTGTTAAAAAAGAGCGCTTTATACGCCGGATTTTACGGTAAATGCCCTAAAATTAACCTACCAAGTGCAATAGATATGAAATTCTCTCTCCCACAAATTGATAGCCGCTACCTGTACGACACATGTGTGCACTTTTGCATGCTTGCAGGGACATCTTAAGGCTTGGGCCAGCTATACCGGGGCCCAGGGCCTCGGCCACAATGGAGGCCTTGTCTCGTTTTCGACTCGAATAATTTCAACGGTCAAATCTTATGTTCGGTTTTATTCTCCGAAAAACTGGGAATTTCGGATGATGTACCAAATAGCTACTTGCGGTGACCTTCGTCCACCGCCATACACCATCATTACTCACTCAGTCAAAAGGCAGTAGTCGGTCCTGCTGGTTTGTGCGATTGTAAGCCATGCACTTATATTTGTTTCGGGTTATTGTCTATACGTTTTTGACTACGTATGCTATGTTCTGTCTACTTTTAAGAGTTATAGGTAAGACCTACATTGGTGTAGGGGCCCAGGGCCTACTTTTGCGTAGGGGCCTACGGTTGCAAGGCGTCGTAAAATGCCCCTGCATGCTTGCATTCAAAATTCTGACGGTTACACTGGTTATTAATGTACCATCCTGGGGGAGTCCTGGGGGTCTGGACTCCCCCAAGCCTTTTATTTTGTTCCCTATTGATTGTAATTCTATGTATGTAATACGTAAAATTTAATTACTTTAATTAATTACTGATTAATTTTATTAATTAATGCTAATTATTTAATATAATTAATTATACAAGAATGGTGAACTTTCCCGGACCCCCCCTTGAAAAATTCTTGTGTGCGCTACTGATCCGAGAGTAACTAAACACGGCTGTGAACTGAAAAACAAACTTGTTTGACTTGAGCAGTATTCATTTG
This sequence comes from Trichonephila clavipes, assembly GCA_019973935.1. NCBI lineage: Eukaryota > Metazoa > Arthropoda > Arachnida > Araneae > Nephilidae > Trichonephila > Trichonephila clavipes. The sequence continues at coordinate 26,740 of BMAU01019020.1, read as the reverse complement.
TTTGAAATAAAATTTGTACAAAAGAAGAAAAGAAAAAAAACCGCATGCGCGAAAATTTTGTACATGCTTCAACTCTACAGACATGCGGAGGGAGTAGTGCTATATTAACGTTGCACTATAAAGCTGCAAGAGGGTTAATAGCGCCGAAACTCGTAATTTTTGATCAAATACAATTGATAAAGACGACATCTGAGATGGCACCCTCCTCCCCTAACTTCCACACTATACCAATGAAAGGATGTCTGAGCTTCGACAGATTTAACGTGTAGCAGCTTTCTCTACACGGCAGGTCTTCAGTGGCACAAGGCTCGAACTCATGACACGGCAGCAACGAGCCTGTGACTTTGACCACTAGGCTACCACGACCACACAGATATACCAAAGAAAGATGGTTAGTGTTGCTGCACGGCTCAAATCTGTGGTAATCATCGGGGTAACAAATATCGGTATATCTTTTTTTTTTTGCATGTTTAACTTATAAATGGAATCCATGGTTCATTCCTAGGAGAGCCCACACCCTTGGCGCGAATTACTTTGGTTGGCGATAATTGTGCCATCTTGGTAACCCTACTTTTTTTAAACACTGCATGTGGCAACCCTAACTATTTCTAGCATTTTCGTATATAGTAGGCGCACATTTCGAATTTCATTTTGTTGTTGGGCTCCGGGCTGGCTGCGTGTGTGTGGGAATATACTTTAGAATTTTTTTTACTTTGTTGAATGCGAAAGGTAAAAAAGAATTGATTAAATGGTGTATGAAGGAAGGATTGATTGCTTCAAGTTATGAATGTCCTAAATGTAATGATCGGCATGATGTAACATGGTCGGCAATAAAACGCTTTCTTCGAAATTGTACCAACCACACCGAATGTATGTTTGACCATTACCTCGCAGAATAAATATGGCGGCGCTCACACGATCATTCGCTTAGCGATGAGACCTTTAAAGCTTTTTAAAATCTGTCGTTACGCTGTACCCTCCACTTGGAAAAGATCAGCAGTAAGAAAGTAAGTGCTGTTTTTATATTTTTTATCTTAAATGTTTAATTTCTGTATTGTTTATACATATATTTTCATTACGCATCCACCTTTTCCCGCTATATTCCTTTGCCACCATTGTCGGCTTCGCTTGGCGCCATCTTGTTCTGGCTCGGCGCTTATTTTGGTTTGTCGTCAAGGGTGTGGGCTCTCCTAGGATTTTACCGAATCCACATCAAGCTAAGGGGCCTCTAAAGACTCTTGGGCCCCTGGTGGATGCCAGGTCTTCCACCCGCTTAATGTGCTTCTGGTACACAGGGCGGCTTTTCCGCTTAGGCACCCTAGGCACGTGCCTAGGGTGTAAAAGATTTGGAGGCACAAAAAATTAGAGGACGAAAAAAGAGAGAGTGAAAAAAATAATAATATGGAACGTACCACCGCCTAGAAGAAGTAATTTTGTCCTTAAGAGAGTAAAGACTGAAATGAGATCTACTATGGAAAATGAAAAGCTTAACAGTTGGATGTAGTTATGCTCACAAAATGATTGGTTGCAATGATGTTATTAATGATTTTCTATTGGTAAAAGCTGAAGAAAACTTTTATTGTACCAGTACAATGACAGTGACACAACAAAGAATAAGGATGTCTAACAGCAGTGCCGGTTTACCCATTGGATGCTTGGGTCGAGCGCCCAGTAGGCCGGGGCCCGAAAGAGCCCGGATGCTCTGGTTACAAATTTTGATTTGTCAGTGTAGATCTTCTGTGCACAAGGCCCGAAATGATCTTAAATCGGTACGGTCTAAAATTAAATGTAGTAAAGCAATAAGCGATGAACGATATGATAATTAACAAGTTGAAAACATTTCATACAATATTGCATACTCTAATTTCAAATGATTTCATTATCGTACTAATTTACAAAAGGGCGGGTTGTCGTAAGGTAAAAAAGGAGTATGAATGGTTAAACTATGTCACTGTCCTTTCCTTATCATTGCCAGTCCAGGGCACGGTGGGTCCATAGGTGGTGGATAATGGTAAGACTCTCCAAACAGCAAAAATAAAGAAAGAGAAATGAGTGAGAAAGTTTCGGAAAAGTCCCTCCCAAACCTAAACTGGCATGGTAAGAACTGTAGGACAAAGGGGGGGTGCTCTACAAATAGTGTGGTTGAGGCGTAAAAATTTGAAGGGCCTAGGGCAGGGGTGGCGAACCTTTTTGGGTCAACGTGCCATTTTTTCTAAAAAAACGTTTAACGAGTTATAGGCGTGCCATCAAATAATTTTGACTTGTGATTATTGAAGAACTAATAAAACTAAATACGAACAAATCAAAATTCTTTATTTAATACGAAAAAATACATTTTGCACTGTATAGTGTAGTAAATGTTTTAGTTATACTTGTCATTTAAATCAAAATAACATTAGTGTGATTTCTGCTGTTGAAGATTAGATGACAAATAACTTATATCAGGATTATAAGATGTTACTTTTAGTAGAATGCATGCTGAATTAGGGTCGTCTGTTAAACGGTTTCTAAGCGAGTCTTTGATGTTATTTATCTCAGAAAATAATGACTCGCAGGCATAGGTAGATGAAAATATAGTTAAAATAGCATACGCCAACTTCTTCAAACAATTAAATGCGTCTGGAATCGAATTCCATGTTTCCAAAATTTCGTTACAGGTATTTTTACTTATATTGCTTGTCAATCTTTCTGCTTCAATCAATTCCAACTTTTTCCTTGTTTCAATAAACTTTTGAATCTATATTGAACTAGACTATAGAAATCAATCAGTTGCATTTCAAGTTCTTCAATTTCCAACCAATCGAATTGAGACAAGTTCAGTTTATCAAACGAAATCACATCAGGGTACATAATAAATTTGAACTTTTCCGATAATTCCTTGAACTGAGAAAATCTCGCTGAAAATTCTTTGATTATATATAAAGAATCCATTACGGAAATAAAGTCATCAATAACTTTTTCTTCATTTCGTTTCTTATGGGCATCTAAATCTGATATTTCTTTTCAAGTTTGGGAAGTACTTATAGTTTTTATAATAATATCGTTTCTGAAAACATATAGTTTAGCTTCAAAAGCGCGAATGAGATCCATCATGACGATAACTGACGATTCGGGCCTTGAAGCTTTATGTTCAATTCATTGAAATGTTGGCATATATGTCTGTAAAAAACATCAATTTTAAAAGCCACCTAATATCCATCAACTGGGGATATGGTTCAATTTTGCTCTCATTTTGTAAAAACAGTCTGATTTCTTCCAAGCAATCAACAAATCTTTGAAGTACGTTCCCGCGGCTCAACCAGCGAACATTGTTATACATTATTAAGCCATTATACACCGAATTGACTTCATCCAACAAAGCATCAAACTTTCGTTTATTTAAAGCTTGCAACGATATGAGGTTGACTATTTTTGTGACTGAAGTTACTACATTATCAAGAGATGTTAAACCACTCTTTGCACATAAGGCTTGTTGGTGAATAATGCAGTGGTATTTAAGAATCGAATGTCCTACGTCTGTTTTAAATAAAGAAATGAAACCATTTTTTTGCCTACCATATTTGGAACGCCATCAGTGTGTGTGTGGTTACTAAAACAAATTTTTTTCAAATCAATTTCTTTCTCATCAAGCGAATTTCTTACTGCCGTACAAATATCTGTGCCCTTTGCAGTTGTTAACAACGATGTTATCGCAATTATTTCTTCCTTAATGATGTTTCCTACACAATATCGAGCAAAGACAGCTAAACAGGCCGATTTAGTAATGTCAATACTTTCGTCAAAACATAGCGATATAAAAGGAGTGGAGTTAATGTCATTTTTTTGTTGATCTGTAACATTTTCTGCCAATTTCAAGATTCTATCTTTCATTGTGTTTCTAGATAGAGGAACATCTTTGATGTGCTGAATTATCTTATCTTTATTATCAAAATCATCAAAAAGCGAGGGCGCACATGCCAACCAAGCTTCCTTCAAAAACTCTCCCTCTTGAAAAGGTTTACCATGCCGAGCAATGGCATTTGAATTCGAGTAACTTGCCGCACTTGTGTGACAATTTTTGCTTACATATTTAAACATAAACGTCGACGTTCGCTTTTTTCATAAAAGGATTTGTGATGTTTCAAAATGCCGTTTTACAGACGATGTTCTGCATAGCACTGTTCCAGAACATAAAATACACACCACTTTGTCGCCTTTATTGATCATGTCATATTTCTCAGCCCACCAAGTTTGAAATTCTCTGCTACACTTTCTATCTGGCACTTTTTTTTTGAACTAGCCATGTTAAATAGCAGTTAAATATCGTAAATTTAACACAAAACTTTAAATTTACAGTTGTGTCGATGAAATTGACTATTCTATGTGCTCTCGCTTGATTCCTCCCCCTGCTACCCCCCTTTTTACTGACTGCGCACGACTGCGGACTCATGGGCAGATTTATTTGTTTTTTTGAAAATTGAGTGCTTGTACGAGATTTCTGTAGTGTCTGCTCTTTCGCTTTTGTCTCAGGTCATTAAAATTTTTAAAAATAAAGCAGTGAGAGTTATTTTACCAATTAGACTTACAAGACAAGAATTATATCACATTAATAAATTAGATGTGTACAAGCTGAACTATTAATGTAAACGTTAGAATATGTTTTTTAAACAACTTGAATATATTTAGAAATAGTTACGTACACACACTATGCGTAGATAAACTTTGCATCATTAGCAATTTATAATATACGAAGTATTTACACAAGACATAACAAACGAGTCTCTCCCCGACTTGTCGGCGTCGAGGAGGAACACTCGCGTTTGTTGATAATATTTCATAGTAAACTTAATTATTTTAAGCTAAAATGCAAATCGTTTTTGATAGATGGCGTGCCCAAAATATTCTATCGCGTGCCATCATTGGCACGCGTGCCATTGGTTTGCCATCCCTGGCCTAGGGCATCAGAGTGGTTAAAAACGGCACTGCTTGTACAATACGAATATCCTTCACTTACTTATTCGACTATGAGATATAAATTTTTTTTTAAGTTTCATATTCACTTTTAAAGTTATCATTTATTGTCTCAGCTCATGTACAAAACATGGCTGTAGCAAAAAAAAATACCGTGTTGTTTTGCATTACAAACATTAATTTTCTAAAGTAAAATAAAAGATAACCAGTTTTAAAATCGGGAAATAATCATTATGATGACGACGAAAGCACATCATTAGATTTGACTTGACAAGTAATGATGGGTACCACAATCAATCGAGTGACTAGGACACGGCTGGCCAACCTTTTTGAGAAGAGTGCCACTTTCTGATAAACAATATATATATATATATACAACCTGTGGCCAGAAACTTCGGTGAATGAATTTTTATTTCAAATAAAGTATTGTACAGCATCAAATACAATTTACTCTCCTTCAAAATAATCTCCATGGGTGGTAATGCACTGTTGAGAACGAGTATATATAAGTCCCGGAAACTCCTGTAAAACAGTTCTTTCGGCATGGCTTTCAGCTCGGCCGTCACGTTGCTTTGAATGTCGTTGATGTCCGTAAATCTCTTTCCCTTCAGGGATGACTTCAATCTGGGGATGAGGAAGAATTCTGCAGGTGCCAAATCAAGTGAATAAGGTGGGTGATCAAGTGTCACAATTCCATTCGCGACCAGAAACTGCCGTTCAACCAAGGCGGTGGGTGGTCGGGCATTATCGAGAAGAGTCCAGGAGCCTTGCGCAAACTCATTGCAAACGCGATATATTCATTGCAGTAAACGCTTCAGAACTTCGGTGTAGGTACTCTGAGGGAGGAATTCTTTGTGAATGAGACCCTTAGGCTCCCTTCACACCAAACGATTCCGAGTCTGTAGCAATCTTTCCAATTCACAGCGATTCTGAATGAACAGAGATTTGCCTTCACACCGCCACGGGTCAATCATTTTTCCATCAGTTGCTGTCGAACATGGATGCTGTTTTTAATGTTTTAAGACGATTAACGTTTCAAGCTATTAATTTCACAACTGTATCCTTATTCATTTATTTTCAAATTGAAATAAATAAAACAAAAAATATAAGAAAGGTTTTACTTATTTATTTTTTTTATATTTTGCCAGTTAGTATTAAGTGTAATTATAGTCTGGAAAGTAGTAACAAATAATAAATATGTATTGTAACTGTATTATAATGCAATTACTTTTACAAATAATGTATCTAATGTTTTTAAAAGACATTTTAAATGCTCTTATATAGTACAGCTTTTGTAGCATATAACAACTATTTTTTGATTATGTATCTAAAAATGGTTTGATAATACATTAATGAATTAAAAAATTTTACATGCCATTTACATTTTGTTTGTTTCATATAACAAAAATTTAGATCTATGTAGTATTAAAATGGAATCTTTTTAAAAAATTAAAAATTATCGAAAATATCGGTGTTTTATTTTATTTTAGCATTCTTATAAATATTTAATTTTTTTTCTCTCCCAAAATTAAATAAATTCTTATCAAATTGATCTCTGAAGCTATTTCAAACATCCTTCACAATATTCCCTCCCCCCCCAAAAAAACACATTTTGCTATAAATTATTAAAAAGTAAAGAATAAGTTTTTCAAATTTCTAAAATTGAATAAAATAATACATGCAAAATTAATTTTATTATTTGTGCAAGATGAGCAGGGATAAAATACAGCCCACACACTCGCCGACAAGAACTAGAGTTAGTTTACATAATGAAAAAGAATACTATGAATACCACAAAAATATAAGCGCCATCTATTGGCATAAAAACAAACTCATGCTAACCCTAACAGAGAAATTCATTGTCTTCAAACATCTGGAATCAGTTTCTTTAATAGAAACTTCATGTGAAAAAATCACTAATAACATAAAAAACAATAAAAATAAACACTCTGTTTGAATTAACTTTTTCTTTAAGAAATAGCTCCCGGCTGCTGGTAAATGAGTGAAGAAAATCTGACCTGCCGAATCACACGCGACTGAGAATGACAGCAGATAGAACCGGTTTCGTTTGGTGTGAAGGAGGAAGCGAATCTTGGCTTATTTGAGCGGGAAATTATGAAGCCGAATCTTGGTCCATCAGACAAGTTTGATGGTGAATGAATCGGAGTTGTTTGGTGTGAAGGGAACCTTAGAGTTGAAGAATGCGATGAGCATTGTCTTTATGCGCGATTTTTCCTACCGTACCTTGGTCTTTTTAGGAGACGATGGAGACGCTTAAACCATTCATAAACACTCTTTGATGTGATGGCTTCATCTTTATAAACTTCTTTGAGCATTTCGTGAGTTTCTTTTGTCGATTTCTTAAGTTTGAAACAAAAAACATGTTTTTTATCTAATCCATTTTGTACACCGCGATAATCCACAATAAACATTTCGCGCTCGACGTTAAACTAACAGGGTATAAACGCACTTGGAACGTTGCCAGTTACAAACATGTTCAAGCAGATATTGACCTTCACCACGCGTGGCGTCTTGATATTCTGCTAGTACAGCAGCGACCTCTAAAGGCTCATTCACCGAACTTTCTGGTCACAGGTTGTATATATATATATATATATATATATATATGTACACACACTAGTTAGAAAAAGTCTGCGTTCGCGTACTGTTGTTTACATGAACAATGAAAAAAGTTTAAAAACTGGAATTTTATAAGCAAATTTTAATTAGATTTTTACTTAGTTCATTTAAGTATTCAGAATAACCAAAGTAAATTTGGTTTGCCTTCGTAGATTTTAAAATAAAGACAGGTTTGTAACGATACTAACAAAAACCAAGTATAAAAAGTCTGCGTTCACTGTTTTAGTAGTAACTATAAAAATGATTTAAAAAAAGAATAATGAGCTATATATATATATATATATATATATATATATATATATATATATATATATATATATATATATATATATATATATATATATATATATATATATATATATATATATATATATATATATATATATATATACACTCTGTCAAAAAATATATGCACCCAGAAGAAATTGAGCTACATTCACGAAATTTGGTATGCATGTAGTGTATATGAAAATAAACAAATGATTAAAAATTCAGAACAAAATATCATTTTATTAAGCGTTACAGCTTGCAAAAAGGTTAAAAATCAGTAAGTAGTAAAGCCACCTCTGGCAGCTATACAAGCCGAAATTCGGCGTGGCATCGATTCAATTAGATCACATGACCCCCTGTGGAAGATCCTGCCATAGTCTTTGCATCTGCGCAGTTAATTCTCCTGTATCTCGGGACGGCTGCAGTTGCCTTCCCAGAGCGTCAGACATGCTCTATTGGCGAAAGATCTGGTGACCTGGCAGGCCATGGTAGGACGTCATATCCTTGAAGACATTGTTGGGAGAGTCGCGCAATATTGGACGAGCATTATCCTGTTGATAAATGGCACCTGGGCGACTTGATAGCATGAGTAGCACAATCGGCGTTAAAATATCGTCCACGTATCTGCGAGCTGTCAAAGTGCCTTGAAGGACCACTAAAGATGATCGTGTGTCCCAAGAAATTGCTCCCCACACTGTCACCTTGTGAAATTGCTTTGCCGCTCGACAATAAATGCCGGATCGGACCGCTGGCCGGTGCGCCTCCAGACACGTGTGCGGTGGTCATCAGCACTGAGACTGAATCGGGATTCATCACTGAAGATGACACGTCTCCAGTCTGTCACACTCCAAGTTGCCCGGGTCGGCAAAAATCCAGTCGACACTGCCTATGATGTGGGGTCAGTGGTAAGCGTCTTAGCGGACGTCGGCTCCTCAAAAACTTCGGTCAGTCGTCTCCTTATGGTTTCTCTTGATGGCACTGGATGTCTGGAAGGAGGTAAGTGGCGTTGAATCGATGCTAGCGACGTTGTTGGTGCCGAAGTGGCCACTCTTCTGATTGCACGATCCTCGCGATCATTTGTGTTCCTGGGACGTCCTGACCCTCCGCGACGGTACACTCTACCTTCTGTGATCCACTGTTGCCAACACCGAGCAGCTACCATATCGCTGATTTAACGTCTTAGAGGCATCCTAAGTCTCAATATCGTCTATCAAAGTCATCAGATTCGTTTGGATAGCCGTACGGCGCTCATCTCATGCTTTTAAACTCTCCCAGTTGCGCAACTAATATGCGCATAGCACATATTGTCTCATTGGCTTCGAAATTTTAATCATTTGCATATCTCTTATCAGACTACATTCTTGCCGAGTTTCGTGATTGTAGCTTGATTTCTTCTGGGTGCGTATATTTTTTGCGACAGAGTGTATATATATATATAGGATTCATATATTTCAATTTTTAAGTTGATAATTGTGATTGTTTTTATATATTTAAATATATATATAATATATATATATATATATATATTTTATAGTAGCTGGTTGGATAACCTCATCATTTGAGAACCTTCTGAAGTCGTTTTGGTATTGAACTAACAAATATTTTTTTCAGCTCTTTATCTTTTCCCATTGGTCCTTAAGAACACTCTTCAGCATATCCTTGCTGGATACATTGTGTTGACGAACCCTGCATACCAACAAATCTCATAGGTGTTCTGTAGGATTCAGAACAGACTGCGGGGCCATGTGCAGTTGATTTGGGGCATTGTACAAGAGCCAAAACTTAACAATCTCAGCTGTGTGCTTAGTATCGTTGTCGTGTTGAAAACGAAACGGTTATCCTAAGCCGAGTTTGGTGGCACTTTCATTTAAATTGTTTTTTAGGACATCAAAGTAATCATATTTATTCATAATTAATTATACATACTCCAACTTACCAACATCATTGCTCACCATGTACCTCCACACCATGACTCCACCGCCGCCGAGCTTTACCGTTGGTACTAAATGCTCTTTTTGAAGCGCTGTGCAAGGTTTTCTCCATACTAATTTACGACCTTTTATGCCGAAGATACAAAATTTGCCCTCGTCAGAGAATATCACAGTCCTCCAGAACTCAAGAGGCTTATGTATATGATCTTTTTCAAAAGCTATCCGCTTAAGCCGGTTGGTCATTGAAATATAAGGCTTTCTGCGAACCTCTGGACTATGGTATCCGGTCTTTTTCAAGATTTTGCTTGCAGTATCCGAAATCGATACAAAAAAAAATAATGTGTGTTCACAATAGAAGATATATAATCAATCAGGATCGGAAAAGAACAATCTTTTCCTTGTCATCTTAAATTTAAATTACTTAAATGTCTTATAGCACATCGGAAAGAAAAATTAAATCTCAAAGCCTATCTTGATTCTTGGGAAGCAATGTGCAATTCATTGTTTTCCCCCCGATATTTAAAATACCCTCCCTCAAATTCCAGAATCTCACGAATGCACTTCCTTTGGAAAACCAATGCACACAATAATGATGGAGTGTTGTCTACATTAAAATTTTCTATTGCAATTTAATTAAGTGTATTTAAAATAAATGTTGATGTTTTGTTTTGTCTGAGACAACCACCTTTTAATAAAATAGTAAAAGAAATTAATAATGATTATCTTTTGAAATCTTTAATTTTTAATAAGTTTTCGCTTGCCACTCTTACAACTCAGCCGTGCTACTGTGGTACGCGTGCCACGGGTTGGCCACCCCTTGACTAGAAGGATATCTGAGGAGGTACCCAACTCTTCAAACTTTGACATTACACTAACGTGAGCACTTAAAGCTTCGAATTTCTGCTGAACGACAGATGTTAGTGGTATTACACGCAGGAATCAAACCCATGCCCAGATAACGACCTCAAGTTCATGATCATGACTACTCAGCCACCTCAAAAATTTGCAGCATGTTCATTTAAAATCTAAAAAAGAATATTGTACGCGATCTTACTCACCTAATTGCACATAAGATGCATTTTAAATCAAAACTTTTCGTGGATATGAAATTAGAAGTTTTCTGAATATAAGTGTTTGTAAATGTCAAATTTGTATTTATACCTTCAATTAAAAAAACACGAAGTTATTTTATTTTAAAATAAAGAAAGCTGTTCGACTTAAACCCACATTCTTTTGAATCGGTCTTGCGTGGTAGTTTAATTCCATGTCAATTATTCTCCTTTTCCCACATCTTTTATTTTTACTCATCTTCCAGCAGATGGCACAGCATTATGTTCACTTTCTGTGTCAACGCCCTGTCTTTTCATTCGCTGTTCTGCGACACTCCCACCTGACATCACTACACTATTCAGCAGTGTTTGCCCTTCCCCTTTATTTTAACATCATGTAACACGGCATTGATTGCTTTTGTTCTCCATTTTATCTTTTTTTTTATCTTCCAAATTCTGTGTCTACTTTCTGATTTCGTTCCGCAAAAGAAAGGACGAATCAGAGAAGAGGACAGATTTCTGCCACCTCCCTACGGGATGATGCGTCATTAAATATGTTCCATACTTTCCAATTGAATTGTTTCTCGCTCTCTCACCGGTAGTATGTCCTCAGCTACAGGTGAGAAGTTTTCTTTTAGAACGGCTCTGAGCTGTTGTTAATAATTTTGATAGCATGTTTTAAATTTTATGGAACTTTCAATAAATTGTTCTCTTTTTTCTTATTAATTATGATGAGAGGGTAATGCCGTTGTTTGGTAAGAAACCTCGTATTTTGAAGCCGTGTGAAAGCAGTTTTTCTCAAAATCAAAAATTTACCTCGAAACCAAAATTCAAAATGTTCCATGTGTTGCAATTTTCGTCATATAATAACAAAACTTTCCAAAAGTGTTCTTTTAATGTGTTATTATAACTTCTTGGATGCATTGTAGTAATAGTCATAGGGTGAAAGAAGAAATTAAAGTTTTTATGTATAAAATCATTAAAATTCTTGAAAATTTCATATAAAATATACGTTTACTTATATTTTGTAAATTATCGTATAAAACATTACATCGTATGCATTAATTTATAAATTTTTTTAAAGAATTGAAATCAGGTGAAAATTTGAAATTTAAAAAAAAATCCAAAACATGAAATGTTTTGAAATTTTTAAATTCTTGTTAAAAAATTAATTTTATTTTTAAATTTCTTAAAAACAATTTTTCGCCTCACTACATTTTTTACATGGTTTTAGTATCTTAAATACAGGCAGACAAAATTTGGAGCATGTGTATAACAAATTTTAAAAAAATATTTTTTTTACTGCCTACTGTAGCCTTGAAACATTTGCAGGTTCAATAACAGAATTATACTTCGCTTTTAATTATAAGATTAATGTATTATAAATGCAAGTTTGGACATAATTTTATTCTTGAAAAAGAGTTGTAAAACTTCACAGGGATTGTAAGTTTTCGAAGTTTTATAGAGATTTTTTCACAAGGCGAAAGGGGAAGGAAGTTGGAAATTTATCGAAAATTTACAAAAGAAAAAAACTATTCGATCTCTAAATAAGAACATAAATACCTTTTTATTACCGTTTTAATTTTAAAATATTTTCAGCTGTAGATCTATTTTACCTTTTATTATAGAATAAAAATAATCACAAATTTTTTTTTTGACAGCTGATTTTGAAATCCTTGATTTTAAACCTGTCCCTGCATCAATTCAACAAAAAATTACATCAGATATTTGGTATCAATAAAAATGTTTCGGGATATAGTGCAAAATTCAATCAATACAATTAGCTGTTATAAGAAACCTTGTATTCTTACAGCAGAGTTTTTAGAACATCAGAATGAACTTAAATAGTTTGCCTTTGTTTTTCATACTACTATAGTAATGAGAAATGTAATGTAAGTGTAAGTGTTATATAAAGTGTTTTAAACAACAAATATTTAAAAATAACAATATTTATTTATATATATATAAGGCACATTCAGATTAGAGAAATATATATATAACAACAATATCAAATCACTCTAGGTATATTATACGAAAATACAACCAAATCTTCTATCACCATTTTTCGTAATTCGAATGTATTTTCTAAATAATCCATCGTTTTTCTTTCTTTCCACTTTAAGTAGTAAGTGTCATTCCTTTAACTAATTTCCACATTACTCGATACAGAGTCATTTAACTGCAGTTTATGTGATAACTGCCTTATAAAGTAATTGGAGAACTTTGACGAGTTTTTAAACTACATTCTCAAACCATCATTTCATAATCTCAGAGTATTAGGAATAATGTTTGAAGGAACAATACACAGCTGTAAACATATATTTAGAGATTTTTCGCAGAACAACAACGCCATTTGTAAAGGAATTATTTTAGGAATGGATATGTCCTTATATAAAATAACATAGCTTTCAAGTACTGTAACTGTGACTGGTTTAAAAACATTTGTATCTTAATTGTATTTAATATTGAGGAATTCGTTCAGAGTTCTATATGTCAAGCTTTAGTTGTTCAATAAGCTTGTTAGTCTCAGTTGTTAAAGAATAATTTTGTCCTCTCTAGAAAAATGAGCTTAAAAATATTTTTATAGAACGGTTCAACTTTTAGGTTTCATAATGTTTCAGCAGAAAGATTCTCTTTTAAACAAAACAGCTGTTCTAAAGATGTTTAATATACAATTAAATGTTTCATAATCTCATTTGGGTTTGCACTTGTTGAAAAATTCTTTCTATTTACAAACCAAATTCTAAGCGAATGAGAATAGATTTGAAAATCTTATTATACCCAATATTTGTTGCAACTCAGCTCCCACTTTCCCAACAAAATTTGCAGATAACACAGCGCTACCCTTTTACTTTTAACCAATATAAAACCACATAAATATAAATCAATGCTATTATTGACAAACAATGTAAAAAGCACGAAGGACGCATTTGTTTTGAATGGCATGTATATAACACAGAACACACTACTAGATATTCATAATCACATCAGTTTTCAGGCAGAGAATTTATCTAACCCTGCAACATTTTTACAAATGGCACTTAACAAAATCTAGTATCATAATTTTGTTTACGATACTTAATTTATTCCAAATTTAATACCAAAAACAACTAGCTATTCACATCTTTACAGGAACTTGAAGCCATCGCAACCAATGGCCTTTTGGAATATGGCTTCCACATATCTGGGATGAAAATTCTTTCCAGTGCAGAATGTGATAAATAAGGGAAAAAAATATTTGCACAAATGTCATAGTCTAGTAGATAACGATTTGTAATGGCCGTAAGTCCAGGTTTTGTCATGCTCAATGGTGTCATTGTTAATGTCGTCCATTGAAGACGATATAAGAGATCTAGAAGACTTTCTTTTGGTTTGTTGGGTTCGAAGATATGGTTCCAAGAAGGCCTGAAATGGTAAAAGAGAAGAATGTTACAGTGTGGCTTAGGTAAAAAAATTAGCTTACAATAGAGTAAATCTCTTTATTAAAAAAGATTAGTTTATGTTATATTATTACCAACATTTTAAATAAATACATTTTTAGATCAGTTATTTTTAAAAATTAATTAAATAGTAATGTTTCACTCTTAGATGAATAATTCATTAAAAATTAACCTGCACTTAATATTATAAAACTAAACATCCATTTTCATTTTAAAATGAAGAATTAATACAATTATGCGATAAATGACCATCTTAATTTTTGTAACATATTTTTTTTTCAATTTGCAGCAACAACTCATCAAAGAGTTTAAACTAACATTCCTTCCTAAATTTAAAAGAATTGGTCTAAGCCACCAAATAAATGTTAAAGCTTTAAATATCACTTAAATTTTTTATTCGATTCATTTCGCTTCAAATTTTTTTATGACTATAAAAAAACATTTTTTAAAGATAATCTTGACTTAAATTGATATTTATATAAGATCAGTGTTCTAAATTTATTTCATAGCTAAGGAAAAAAGGAATTACGAACAAGTTCAATTAATATGTTATAAAAGAAACAACTAAGATTTAAAAAACGCATAGACATTAGTAAGAAACCAAAACTAATTCTATTAAAAATCAAATAATTTAGTCACGTATTTTAATCCACTATAAGAGAGAGGTTGGTGACACCATGCTTTGATAAAAAAAAATAAAGTATAAGCATGTATTTAAATATACGAACATTATCTTAAATGAAACAAATCATACGGAAGTTTGTAAGCCTTGGGTGGCAACATTTTTATCGTCTGCCATTAGACTGTAGCATTCCATTCAATTAGATTTACGCTACAATGCTTTCTTAAGTTTGATCAAACGATTTAATTTCGATTTGCTCTGTTTGTAAATTTTTTCCCGTTCAAGAATTAAATTCAATTAAATTTCACATTCGAATGATAATATTTCATTTGATTCGAATGTGGGCAATCTAATATCGAGTGAAAGCATCTTTGAATAAATTTTAAACTCAGATTAATGAACACCAATTTGTTTTATCCAATTGGAATATTACATTACACAATATGAATGTTATGCGCCATTGAAATGTTTCTTTTTTGATATTATCGGAAACATAATCAGATTAAAATAACCCTTGGCTTTCAACGCTAGAAAAATAATAGAAATCGTTCACATTAGCACGGTTATGCATTGTTAATAAATTTTTTTTTTTTTTATTCTTGACGAAAAAGCTCGATATAAAACAACTTTGGTCTTCCTGTTAATCGAGTTTAGTACGTTAAGATAAAAATATTTATAAACAAGCAACACATTTATTTAAAAAAAATATTATATCCATTTTATTGGGTTAATCTCACTCAAGATCATGTTCAAGCTTAAGAGCTAATATCGCGTAGTCAAATAGTTTATCATCATTGTTATTAAATAATCTGAATATTTCATTCAATGTACTTACTATATTCCTGTTATTTAACATGGCTAATTCAGCAAAGGAATAAAAAGGGCAAGATAGTAAGTGTAAAAGAGAATATCAAATTTGGTAAATCTAGAAATATGGCATTATAAGTAAAGGCGACAAAGCGATGTGTGTTTTTAGTTCTGGAATAAAGGTATGCAGAACATCGCATGTAAAACGGCATTTTGAAACAAATCGCAAATCCTCTCGTCAAAAAAGTGAACCACAGCAAAAATAATTAATTGCTTAAAATCCAATTGGCAGGTGTCTCCAATTAAGCGTGCATTCTACTAACAGTAACATCTTACAATCTAAATATAAGTTATTTGTTATTCAATCTGCAACAAAAGAACTCACACTAATGTTACGTTAATTTGAATACTACGTATAGCTAAAACATTTACAACTATACAGTGCAAAGAGTATTTTTTTTCGTAGTAAATAAAGAATTTTGAGTTTTGTGTTAGGATTTAGTTTTATTATTTTCCCAATAATCCCAAGTTAAAATTATTTGACGACACGTCTATACTTCATTAAACACTTTTTTTAGAAAAAATGACACGTTGATTCATAAAGGTTCGCCACCCCTGACGTAGACAAAACAAAAGGATTAAAGAACCGCGCCAAAAGGCGCTTGGCGCGTTGCACTCTTATATCAAATCAGTTACAGCGGTGGAGTTACGAAGTCTGATAATTAGGCCGACGATATGAAACTTGCATTTCTATACAGTTATCCTCAAACCCCTTTATCTTAACCTAGAATCCTGAATTACCATGTATTGCCTTTATTTTTTTTAATTGTTCTTTTCATTCCTGAAATCTGACAGAACAGTATGACTGGGATAACGGGATTAAATAAATACGTTGAATGCAAGTCCTAAACAATTCTGGCATTCTCTCCCTTCCCCACTCTATCCTTATTAATTGTATTTAAAAATTCTTTGAGCAAGAATTATTAAATCTATAATGACTGTATTCGTAAAAAGCATGAATGAACAATTATAACTTCTTTACGTTACTTTAAAATCATTAACTGAAATAAACCAATTTTAACGACAAATACAGAATAAACACAATACGATGTGATTAGTTTGCCTTTTTAATATTTGCAACTGTTTTTATATTCTTTTTAAACGTGTACTTTTTTTATAGCTTTTCCTCATAGTTTCAAATCCTCCGCGTAATGTCAAAATCTCTTCTCAGAACGGTTTCGATTAAAATAGATATTACTTTCTTTTGAAAAAAATGCTTTTATCTTCCTTTTGCAATTCTTAATCCGCTTCTTTTTTACATGCTGCGAATAATCACCCATAATTCCTTGTTTTTTTTACTGTCCGACATTGAAGTGCAATGCTCCAGTGTATTATTTAATAAAAGGGACTGTTTCCACATTGAATTTCTTCTTTTTATTTTAGTCCGAAGTTCGATGTAAAACCTTTTCGGGGGGAGTATAATTTGTCTTATCTATAAATTTAATATTAAATATTCCCAATGAAAATGAATTCTGTTTTAATCATAAGAAAAGATTTAAAGAGAATAGAACGGCATAAAATTATAATAGTGTTTATTTCATACTAAGAAAAAGTGAAAAAAAATCGAACTTTTCCACCATTCTAGTTTAACAAAGCATAAATGTAAAAATGCCGATATTTGACAATGATATTCACTTACTCACACACACACACACCACCAGAAAATTGTGTTTCAATAATTTGTTTAAAAAAATGTGAATGAAAGAATTGTTTAGATTTTGAATAAACCGTAAACGCAATAGACCAAATTTATGACGGTCGCATGATAAATGCAATTATGTGTTCTCCATTGATTTCAAAATTCCCTTTTGTCTTTTATTTGCTTTCTTATTTGTAAAAGATTCTATGAAAATTAAGATTCTATAAAAATGTTTTCAAATTAAAAATAAAATCTTTTTTAAATGTGTACTTTTAAACCAAGCGCGTTTTGTTAAACTATGTGCGGTATTACCGTTAGCAAATATGAACTCTTTAAACGAAAGTTTCAGTAAAAAAACCCAAAAGTTGGCAACAGCGAAGTGCCTAAATGATTAAGCTGGTAACACGAATTTGGATTTATCCTGTGACTAAGATGTCCCAAGAATTTATGAACTGATTGGCTGGAAACACGTTGTTTCTATGTTGTTGTTTCTAATGCCACCTGTCTGACGTAGTCAGATCGAGGTCCACGAAATTCATCGTGGCAAGGGGCTAGAAGTACACCTGTCGTTGGCCTTGAGCACCATACAGGTGACAGTACGAATTAGCTCGGCGAAATTCCCAGAAGGGACGTTAGATGGCGACACCAACTTTCTCCTCAATTTTGGCATGGAACTGAACGGGAGGGAAATACTTTTCAGTCCCCTGTACTGGTGATTCAAACCAAAAGACTTTCAGACCCACTGATTTAACAAGCACGTACTCCGTGTGTACTCGGAGGGTATTTGGTGGCATCGGGCTTCGAACCCAGGCCTTCCGGTCTGGAGTCCGATGCTCTAACCACTAGGCTACCCACGACCTTTAAACACGTGATAGTAGTTATCACGGGACTTGAAAATTTGATAAATTTTTTTATCTAGCTATAAATTACAAATTCGCATTTCAAATAATTCGGTTTTTATAGAATCAGCCTTCAATCAATCTCATTTTCTCAAGCTAAATAAGTGGACAGTCCCTCTATGGGTGAAAGTGAACCCATTGAGGCGGCAAGCGTTCTTTGAAAGGATATACAGAATAATAAATATTAAACGCTTCTCACCTGATTTGTTAGTTTTGTATCCTTGAATTTGTACTTCTTGTAATACAAGACAATGGACTCCAGGTAAGGGAACGGGAAGTCATTGAAATAATACAAGTCGTTCATCTTCACAATGGCGTAATGAGCGATTTTTTTGTCCGAAGTCCTGTGGGGGAAAAAATGGAATGTTTGATTACCAATCTTTAAGTCATTTTTCATTTGCATATCTTGCATCAGAATTATACCTTAATCATTAATCAAAATTTTAGGAAAATAAAAAATTTTACTTTGTTTAATAAAAATTGCAAAAGCTGACCCCAAATTAAAATTTGAAAAAATAGAAAACTGAATATATATTATTTTTAACATAATTGCATATTCAATAGATAAAAAGTATTCATTTCAAAGCGTTTATGAATTTTAGTAATAATTTTGTATATAATTTTATTTTAAACATCCTAACAATGTAATTAGAAAATAGCAACAGAAAAATTTTCTAAAATTTTGATGCAATATATTTGGTATGAGAAAAAAAATTGAAAGAATTATATTTTTATTGAATGATATAATTTTCTTGAGTGAATGAGTGTTATATTAAGCTGTATGGTTGCTGTTGGCGACGGACCTCGTGATTTTGAACCATAATCAAGTGACATGGACAACATTTGAGCTGGAACCCTCTTTTCCTAACTTCCACACCACATCAACGGGAGGACGTTCGAGCTTTGATAGATTTAACGTACAAAGGCCTCTTCAACACGGCTGGCCTTCAGTGGTGCTGGGCTCGAACTCATAACACGCCATCAAAGAGTCCATGGCCTCCTTAAGTTGAGTCATACTTGTCTAGGGTTTTATGAAAACAAATTTTATTTAACCCTTTTTAGATGTGTGAGTATAATTTATAAACACATATTATTATTATTGTCATTAATTGAAATAAGCGAGACAGTAAATGGTAAAGTTATATAGCCGCATTAATACATTTGCAAATTTTTAGGCTTAGGGCTACGATACGTATATTAATATGTTAACAAAAATTAATAATATTAATGAATTCAAATATCATGAAATGTAATGCAAAATTTAGTTAGTTTAGTAGTTCAGTTATATATATTTTCATTTTGGCTTCTGTTGTTTCGAAACTAAGTTTATATATATATATTCCATATATTTATTAATTCTGCAAATTTTCTTTGTGTGTTGAATGTAAAACTCAAAAAAAATTATGAAAGAGATATTGGATAATTTTTTATAAACAATGAGCCGGTAAAATCTGTATCATGCATCGTTACTCCAAAAGATATAGTAATACATTTCAACATTTACGTAGACATTTGTCGAAATTGGGTTTAAACATGTAACTATCTTAAATACATAACAAAATAAACATTTTTGATAACTTTATAATACTTTAATATAATTTGATTTTACTTTCTTAATATAATTACATTTTTAAAATTTGTATTTGTTTTTCAGAGCTACAAAGAAATTCTGTGAGGGGGTGGGAACGTATATAGTACCAAACTTTTTTTACCCATGGATCCCTTTTTATAGTTAAAACTTGCTCACACACCCCTTTTTATAGTCAAAACTTGCACACGAACCCCTTTTTAAAGGCAAAACTTTCCCAAGTGAAAAAGCTACACAAAAATGCATAGTACAAATATTATAAATTTAAAAAAAAGAACACATTTTTTGTTGAAAAATTATTTACTGAAATTATAACTTTTGTTTAAAATAAAATTTAAAAAAATTAATGAGCTGGGTAAACTTGATGAGATGTTATGAGAGTATTTATGTCTGTCTCAATGTTTGTGAGTAGCAACCGAAAATCTCCACGAACACTAGTTCTAAAAGTCGGTTTCATTTTCTTTTATAATGAGGTGTTTTACTGCACTGAATCTACGTTGTACCAAATTGGAAGACGGGAAAGTAGTCAACAACTTCTGCAGAACCCAAATGCAGGCTATAAAATTGGGATCTGTTTTTGTAACCAGAATGTGTGATATCCTTGTTCAAACATTGGTTAAAGTCCCTCATTTGTGAATATTTCAATAAGTTGCTCCAGTATTAGTATGGATTCATCTGCGTTTGGTATCTGAGTTAGTCCACGTGCAAAAGGGCTCAATACCCAGTCGGGAATATCCAAGTGAATTATTGTTATTTAAATGTCTATAAAAATAAAAATGGATCAATTTTTTTAAAATTTTATATTATACCTTGCGCGGACCCCCTGACGCTGTACAGGAATCCCTGAAATCAATTTTAATTTTTCACGGACCCCTTGAATAATATCGGGGAGCCCTGGGGTTCCGTAGGTCCTACTTTGAGAACCACTGTTCTAGACAATAGGGCACTAGTAATCTTGTTGACTCTAACTTGCTTCCTGCGTGTCTATAAATATATCTTTTTAAATTTAAAAAAAAGTATATAAGAGAGAGAGGCTAGTGTGCATAAAGGAGGTTCACAACATAAATTCTAAGTAAATTTCACAAAAAAATTATAGTTATATATCAGAATTACACCAATAACAACGAGAATATCCACGAAATTAATTCGATGTTTTTAATCTAAGCCTTTACTTTCATGCTCTTAATTTTGTTGATGTTGTGTTTTTGCAAACTCCCTTTTCACGGTTTCTTTGACTGCAGGCATTAAAAAGAAATGGTCAGTTCAATCCACTTTAATGCCTTTTGTCAAGGTTGGAGGTGTTCTTTTGTTCTGCAGAAAAGAGCTCTTCCCACGATGTTTATGCATGGACGAACTGTCTTTTTCATAGGAATGTTTTTGATTTATCCCACGAAGACTAAACACAACACACTTCTAAAAACAATTTCTAGAATTTTCCTTTTCTATTTCACTTACTTTGTTCTTTTTGTCTATGTTTTTTTGAGTCTGTTCTGAAAATGTTTTTGTTTCAATTTGCATTCTATTAAATCTTCTATGCAATTATTAAGAGTAATTATAATGAAGCTCATCAGAAAAATATTTATATTTTGATGGTGGATTTGGACGCTTGGAGGAATCCCGCCCCCCTTTAAAGAAGGACACTCTTAATGTTTTTTCGCAGTTCTTATAGCAGATGGGTAAAATTGATATACAAACTAATGATTACGAGGAAATTAATTCACGATGTTAAAGGATTAATTAATTACTCAATAAATATTAATTAACTTCTAAAATATATACATTTTTTATTATAAAATCAAAAGTTTTTGAAAATCAGATAGAAAATTTCTAAATTGCCAACATTGAATCGATCATCCGATTTAAATTTTATTAGTTTATTGAAGAATTCAAAAAGATCCATAGGAGACTATAGTGAATCATGTATTTAATAGCATCGCATTTCGTAGACACACTAGCACCATTGGAGATGAATCTCGTAATATTGAACCGTAGTCAGGTAACGAGGACGACGACATTTGAGCTCGCACCCGATTCTCCGAAATTCCCCACCATACCAACGTGAGGACTTTGAGTCACGAAAGACTTTACCTGCATCAGCCTCACTGCACAGTGGGTTTCCAGTTGCACCAGGACTAGAACCTGCCATTTGGTAACACCGGTCACGATATCGTGACCATGACCACTCGACTATCATGATCACATAACAGGACTGTAGCACATGACTGACTACGCGCGGAATCGGGATTTTGAATAAGCGTATAAACAGATAATTTATTAGATACATGTACATATAAAAAAAAAATTTAAGAATATTTTTAAAAGAAGTATTTATTTAAATGCAATTTTTTGGCTAAAAATGAAAACAGAATGGAACATTTTCAAACTATACTGTTATCGAAAAAAAGTTTTGAAAATATGCATCCTTTTTTTTATTCATTGCCAAAAAATTGCATTTAAATACCATAACATCAGCCGTATAGGCATAAGATCAAAATTTACGGGTGTGCGTTATACGTCGGGTATAAAAATGAGAGCTTTTAAAATAATAATAAAAGAAAGATGAGCATAGAAAAAAATTTCGACCTCTACATAGATAGAAATTCTGTTTATTTAAAAGAAATGATATTCCTTATGAACTTAAATAGTCGTAATTATAGAAGTATACTAGCCAGGTATAACAGACACATACACACACATGGAATAAATAGTTGACTTCAAAACATAAGAGCATTGCGCTCACATACATTTCAGGTTCCTTTGTAAAAGAAGAAGTGCGCGTTATGGCAAATATACCTAAAAATACGACGGATAAATATATATATATATATATATATATATATAATTTTTTATATTAAAACCACTTTATATGTATTTTCTAATTCAATTGACACTAAATATCTAAAAAATTATCCATTTACCGTAAAATCCGCCGTATAATGCGCATCTATATTTTCATGCTACATTTTTTTATATTCAGGTATATTCGCCGCATAATGCGCACTCTCTTTTTTAAGAAGAAACCTGAAACATATTTGTGCAATTCTCTTATGTTTCGAAGTCCTAGACTTGAGGTATTATTCCAGTCATTTGAAAAAATAACATACTTCTAGAATTGCAAATCTTTAAGTTCATAAAATAATTCGTATCATTAAAATAAACAATATTTCAATATATACATAGAAGTTTAATTTTCTTTATATGCTCATCTCTTCTTTTTTTTATTTTTGAAGCCTTCATTTTTATACCCGGCGTATAACGCGCACCCGTAAATTTCGATCTTATTTTTGGTGTTCAAAATGCCGGCTTTTTTACGGTATATACTTTTTCAAAATCGTGGTTCCGAATGTATTCAGTTACTTCAAATCAAGAAAGGATTCAAATGATGTGAAGCAAAAGTTAAGCTCTATTCAGGGACCTACTCAAGCATCCTCCTCATCATTGGAATGAGTTCAAAATAAATAAGCCCTTTTTTATAACAGTACTCATGCATCCTCAGAGTCATTCTGATTTTTTCCAAGCAGAACAGAAAAATGCAGTAACTACAAGACGGGACCCAAAAAAAACGAGATTAAGAGTGTAGCTTGAACAAAGAGTAGAGTTGGCAACAACTGTTTTGATGACGTCATCTCACGCATCTCCTTTATCCATGTGGCCAGTTTCGCCTTAACCGATCGCGCCAGTTGGGAGTTCTGCGTCATTGAGTGAACCCTTGCAACTGTATTTTTCTGGAAAAATATGAAATCAACATCAAGTTTCTTGTGAAATTTAGAAAATCAGCCACAAAATCATTTCAAATATTAACCGATGCTTATGGAGATGAAATTTTGTCTCGTGCACATGTGTTTGAATGGCATTTTCAGGGGCAATTGACAGAGTGGAAGATGATGAACCTGCTATGTGTCCTAAGTCAGCGATTACAAACCAAGACGTTGCCAAACTTCGCGATATGAGTGGATTCTTACTCACATTAATGGTCAGACTGTTAAACAACACTACTACATTGAAGTACTAAAAGGACTTCGTGAAAAATTAGGGGGCGCCAGAACCGGGGAATGATGGATAGCTATTGCACCAAGACAATGTACCCACTCACACGGTCCTACTTGTTAAGCAGTTTCTGTTCAGCAAAAACCTTGCTGTGATGTGGCATCCTCCTTATTCACCGGATTTGGCCCCATGCGACTTTTCTTTTATTTCCTACAGTTAAATCTTGCTAAAAGGGAGCCCATTTTAAAGGGACATACGTTGAAAACATAAAAGGAAAAAAAATTGTAAAATTTTGTTAAATACTACAGAAGAAATGCATGTATCTTTCTTCCAGACCACAAGTTTTTACAACGGGAAAAAACTTATTTTCATCAAATACATACATATTTCGTAAGCTAGGAATACAAATTACCCTCTAAACATTTTAATGGTTAGGATTAAAATGCTTGTAAGTGAGAAGTGGAAAGATGGAAGAGGTCTTACTGGTATTGATAGAAAAAAAGTTGTCGTAAATATTTCAGAAGCCAAAACTTGTGAAATAGTCCTAGAATGAAACACATTTATCTTTTTTATTGATGAGTTCTTTCTTATGCTGTGACAACAACCAAATTCATAAACCAGAAAACTAGTTTCAAGCAGCACAAATTAGCATCTGGCATTCGACACAAACATGCATTAGCATTGACGCACATTGTGACTTCATGCCAAGTGACAGTTTTGGTTTTGAAACTATCCTTACATTAAGGTAGTTTCAAGTGTTTCGGAACAAATAACGAAATATATTTTTATGAGTGTATTTGGGAAAACGTAAAATAAATAAATAATAAAAAGCATTTATATGTTATTTAAATAAACTACAAAAGACGTGAGAGAAAGTCAGTTTTAGTGGGGGGAGGGGGAGGAAATAAATCTATAAATGGTATGTACAGTTGGACCTCCATTTTACAAACCTGCATTTTGCGAATTTTTTACCTGGAATCATGAACATTTTACAATTTTTTTTCGTAAAACAACCTCCAAAAACTAATTGCATCTTCCGTTTAATGCATTTTTTTCTCAAGGGATTCGACATTTTTCTCCCGGTTTTTAAAATATTTCTGGATTTTTCGTATGATGAAATGATGAAATCATTTGAAACAATTCGATGTTGATTACAGCGTGAAAAAATACGCCTGATGGGGGTTTTGATGTATTGCAAAGATGAGAGGCGTATTATGAAAGAAAACATTTTTCAAACAAAATTAATAGACTTTACCAGTAATTAAATTTAAGAGGACTCGTGTTCTAATATAGGCTTAAAGTTATTTATTATGAAATATGTATATTAAAAATTACTTGTAGGCTTAAAACTAGAAAATGATATTAAAATTCATTAATCCTATTATCAAATTACTTTCTTAAAGTTGAAAATACGGAGTATTTCTGGAAAATTTTTCCCCCCTTGCTTTTCTAGCGGAATTATTTTTAATGGGTAAAATATGTAGAATAAATAGATATTAATTTGCAAAAAAGGTGCGAATATAATTACTTTTTTATCATAATATACAGTGTTTATAAATTTAAAATTTGTTGTATGTGGAAAGATAATTCTCCATTTAACGAATTCTTCCACATAACGAACCTTTTGGGGGATTTAGTGACTTCCTTAAATAGAGGTCTGACTGTATTTAATACTTATGGAAACAAAAATGGTTGGTGTCTAATGAAATTTCAGTAGATAGGAACTGAAGAACGTTTTTAGAAGGAAAGACAAAGCAATTTTAAAAAAAATCAGGTCTATAAATCTTGTTTAACCTACGAAAAAAATTAATTATTGGTAATTAATATTATATAAGCTGCTAAGCAAAGTAAAATAAACGATGGATTGGCTAATTGTTTATTAGGGATCTACTTCGAAGCTACTCATGGGCTATTGGTGAAGGATTTCGTAATTTTGAGCCACGGTTAAGTGACGAGGATTGGCATCTAAGTTTTCACATCCTTTTCATTCCACACCACACCAAAAGGAGGACTTACAGCCTCGTCATATATAACGTGTATCGGCCCTTCTACACAGAGGGTCTTCAGTAGTACTAGGTTTCTCTCTCTCTCTCGAACCCGAGATTCGATAACGCAGGCCACGAGTTGGTATCCATGACCAGTTTGCTATCGGCCATACAGCCACTGCAGAAAAAGAGGAGTTGTAAAAATAAAACTTATAAAAGTATTTTAATATATTAATACTATTCAAGAGCATGCATGGGGTTTATGGATGACAGATCTTATAATTTTTTGATTTATTGTCTGATGACAAAGAGGTAACACCTGATAACATGTTCCAACTGCTTAATTTCCCCAGGCCGTTTACTCGTAGGAGTTTAACTCTTAACATCCCAATTTTTTAAAATTTTATGAAAAAACTATATGAGCTAATTCTCAAGCTATAACAAAAGGGAAAAATATTTTTAAAGAAATTAAGCTGTTTTAAATTGAATTTCAGTCATTTTTTTTTTGTTTGTTGCAGTAGTGCGACATTGCGCAGTTGTGTGTTGTAAATTACAAAGCTTTTTTTTTATATGAGGATTTTATTATGCATCATAAAATGTTTAAATTTCTTACCTGATAACTTATTTCTTCAATAAACAAGAGGAAGCATAAAATAGAATGGATTCTTTTTATAGCAAGAACACAGTTCTTGAGGCAGCAGAGATTTCTATAATCGTTGTGATTTCTGGAAAAAATGTACTTCCATCTAGTGACAAAATTAGCATGTATTTCGTTGCAGCAATCTTTTTATCTCAGATAAGTGATTTGTAGGTAATTAAAAAATATTGAGTCTGTTAAATTAAAATAAATCAAATGTTGCAGAAATTGAACAG
>BMAU01019015.1:0-18056 GCA_019973935.1 Trichonephila clavipes | reverse complement strand
CTATCAACAATTTCAAAAGGAGGCAAAACAAATGTTTCACCCGAGCGTACGAGTTTCAACAGCCAATTTAGGTTGCAAAATTTGAAAGATTCCGAAAAATCCCTAAATGTGATTATAGCTGGAGTTTGTAATGTCTATCGACCCTATTCCAAAGCTGCAACCAAGCTTCCACTTTCAATTACCCTCAAAGACTCTTCCCTGATGAACATGCTAACGAAAGCAATGACGAGTGATGTGGATCCAAATAAGGCTCGCTTATCCGATACTGTCAAAGTAAATTTTGGAACGTGCAGCTTGTATTGTCACAGCTGTAGCAATGCCATGGAAAGTATGGCATCCAAAGGCGTCAAGCTGAATTTTGATAGCAGTCAGCCTTGTATTGCTGATATAACTGTTTTTAATGGAGAGACTTTGGTCAATCGGTTTGGAGCTCAGATCAAATCCTACTTCCCCGATACATTTATTGCCATTTTGGAAATTGAATTGAATGTGCGCTACTTTTATACCTTGAAAGATGCTTCCATGGATATGGTGCGAGTCGGAGGCAAAGTATTGAAAATGGTGGCCTTTCCCGAATCAAATTTGAAAAAAAACCACTGTATGTTTGGGAGATTTGAATTTATTGGCACAAGTGGAACCCAATCAAGATCAATATTTTGTACCCCCAGAGTTTAATGGACCAACTGAAAAACGGGCTCTAGAAGATGATGCTGAGGAGACTGTGGTAGATTGTATTCCCAACAAGCACCAAAAAACTTGGAATACGTCAGATGTGTATGATGTGGAAGAAAGTACAGTAGAATTTACCTAAGTTCATATTTCAAGACTATTATTATTTATTTTAAAATATTATATGACTTTGTATTTAAAAAAAAAAAAAAAAAAAAAAAAAAATTTTTTTTTTTTTTTTTTTTTTTTTTTTTTGGTTTAAATACAACTGGTTGTAAATGCTTTATTAATAGCATTATGTGTGGATAGTCGATGTGTAGCAAGCCTTGGATTTGAATTGATCACTTCTTTTGGTTGAGCTATAACTAGTTCATCATAAAATCCATAATCCTTCGGCTCAATATTTCCCCTTGTAGCACCGTGCACAACAATGACATCTGGGTCACTAATATCAGAAACGGCTACCAACCCGACGTCCTTAATAAACACTGCATTATACAGCAAACGAGGTAGCTCCATGCTTTCCTCATCCGAATCAGTTACCAAATGGTTAGAATATTCGAATCGACTCATCATGTATTTATAACTCTGAGATAAACCCAAATCATTTATGTTTCTTTCCGTTTTATTCATAGCTAAGTTGATGCTATTAATTCGATTTGGAACGGAGAGTTTTTCAATAAACGTTTCAGAAATGGCTATTTTGGATCGGATATAAGCAATAGCTTTTGGATCATTTTCACATTCTTTTGTGGGATTATTGTTAATTTTTTCACTTGGCTCAGATAAATTGCGAATAAGTTCATACATGATACGATCACTTTTGGAAAATCGACCATCACGTAGGGCACGTTTCATAAATTCGTCGGTTCGTGGATTAATTCTGTACTTTAAATCCGCTTCTGTTCGGGCCACTTGACTAGGTCGATAGGCTTTATC
This sequence comes from Trichonephila clavipes, assembly GCA_019973935.1. Classification (NCBI taxonomy): domain Eukaryota; kingdom Metazoa; phylum Arthropoda; class Arachnida; order Araneae; family Nephilidae; genus Trichonephila; species Trichonephila clavipes. Next base: position 16,448 of record BMAU01019015.1, on the reverse strand, counting down.
ATAAATGAGTTGTACCGGAAGAATGATATCATTTGCTTTGAAATACATGCCTGGTACTGGTTTCAGGGTCCATCCAACAAAATAAATTGCCGTGGCTGTTTCCACAAAGGAAACAAATATTTCCAGACCAAAATTTTGATTTAAATGTTTTTCACAAATGAGATTTGTCAAATTTTTGTTTCTTTTTCCACTGCAATCTCCTTTACCGGTGTTAAAAACACAAATGGTGGGCTCCATATTATGACACTTGTTTTTTGAATTACGAAACAAGCTATGACGGCATGGAAGAAATGGGTTGTGAAACGTCCACCTGTGACTGGAAAGTTCAAAGCTTTCAAAAGTACAGCGAAAAATGTCAAACATTTGCAAGCCATCGTCAAAAAGAATAAGGCATTGCAGGGAGTAATTAAAACAATTTTCAGTAAAAAAGCGGTCAAAGTCACTGCTTTGGCTACAGTTGTAGGAGTAGGTATATCTTATATTGACAATTATATTCAATCCAATTCAGGATGTTTTCTACATAGCGGTTCATCCGTGTGTAAAGTGAAAGCATTGAGTTGTTGTCAACCCGAAGCAGTGGATAAGGTACCCTTCTGTCCCGATCAGACATTGGAAAATACATGCAATGGATACAATGAAGACGTGGAAAAAACATGCTGTCGATTGTGTGATTGTCAATATTACAATTGTCTACCTCATCAAAGAATGGAATGCCAACGACCGACGATTGCCGAAGCCTTGTCATATTATGCTCAAGAAATGACGTCTTCTGTGTGGTCAGCATTCATGTTTCTCGTACCATGGCTAACGTGGGTTGTGGGAACCGGAATAGCGCTGCTGGTCGTATGGATTGCATGGAATGTATACAAGAAAACAAGGCTAAAATGATAAAGTATTTGCAAACGTTGAAGCTTCCCAACGATGAGTTGATTGATTGCCATATACGCCAGAGACGTCACTTGGATCCAAGACTCTTTCCTCGTTACACGACCCCCAAACCCTTTGAAAAACGTATCACCTTGGACATTGTGCAAAATAAATATGTGGTGGAAGCGGCCAAGGAATATATTGAGCATTTGTTGAAAAATAAGGAAGAATATGGTTATCTGTATCATTTGATGAAACAAAATTTATACATTCAATTTGATGTGAAATTTAACGGAGAATTGGCTATTGAATGTGCTCGATATGATCAAGTGGTGGATGCAATTGATGACCTTGCACGAGAATGGGCATGTAAAAATAGTTTAATGTATGAAGTGACTAGACTAGAATTGTTGTATTTTTTCATTTTGTTGATGAATCCGGAAATAAATTGGACGACTGTTGATTATCTTTTACAGGGCACCAAAGGTCATGCCCATTTGATTGCTGCTCGTGCAAAAACATTTTCAAGAAAATGTATCAATAAACCACATAAAAATTTTTTTTTACTACTATACTTTAAATACTTGGTGCTCAGATTTGATTCATATAGTTGTTCAACATATGGTGCAGCTACCTTCTTCAGAAGGCTTGGATTCATTGGAATTTCCTAGTCGTAAGTTATTCACCACTTCTGCCTCTTCCGGACCCATGCTTAAAGTAATTTCAGTGTCACTCAGCATGATTCGATTTCCTTTCTGTTTTCGCTTGGCTTTAGAGTCAATTTTTGTTTGAAAACAAATCTTGTGTCTCGCCAGTGTTAGAGCCATTTGTATAATGGACACATCTACAAGGTCCATTTTCATGGACCCAGCATGATTTTCAAAAAAATTCAACCACTCTTGGACTAATCTGGGTAAATGCCTCAGAGTTGGATATTCAGACGTGTTTTGCGCTGTCGTTAAACACCATGCATTCAATGGAACCCCTTTCATTTGAATTCGATGTAATGAGTATTGGGTATTGTATTGAAATGTTTCCAACACTTTGCAATCATTCAGTATGGAAGGATCCGCTGGTGTCAACATACATTGTACATTTCGGTTTGAATCATAGGTTGGACGACTTTCCAACACGGGAAAACTAAAACAAAAAAAGCTCTTTTGGTACATAAAACCCATCACGACTCCATCTACGCTCACTTTTTCCATATCCAAGGTCAACACGGGGGAAACGTACTGAACAGGAGTCCAATGGGTAATGGGTACTTCGTTATACAGAGTATACACGTCGTAAGGATAACGCACGTACAAAACGCGTGTAGGTTGCTGTCCATTCACTGCCAAGGCTACAAAACTTTTGTCGTCTTTGGCATTGGGACGAGTTCCTTCAAACATTAACCGAAGAGGCCATTCCATAATCAAACCCATATTTTGTAATACAGTTTCCGATTCTTGGCCTTCGTGAGCAAGCAAATAACTTCTATAATAGGAAGCGAGAACGTCTTGGATCAAACAACAAGGGTGACGCATGGAAAGACGTTTCTGAATCACTCCAGCTGAAATGGCCCGTTCGTCAGGTAAATGAGGAAATCCCACTGGTTGAAAAGGTATCATTTTGGGAAGTGCGATAGTTTCTTGGGTGAGAAATGGAAGGGTCAGGACATCTCGACGCGTTTTCCATTCAGAAGCCACAGATAGAACCTGTTGCATAGGTTCATTGCTGAGAAGACAGATGCGATACAAGGACTTTGGACAATTTTGAGAAGGTTCAAAGTAACAACCCCCAGGAGAAGGTAAATCATTTTTATCCAAATATAATACACAATTGTTGTACATGAAAATGTAATCACTGGCAGCTCGAGCTGTGCCTTGCAAATAAGCAGCCACAAGGGAAGGATCACTCACAAAATAGGGAGTAGCATACAGTTGAAACGTGGCAGCATCTTCCAAAGACGGCATAATAATTTTGGAATTGCCCAAAACGGCAGTCCACGAATCATGTTCACAAGCTACAGTAAGAGGAGCTTCTGTTTTGAAAAATACTTTGAGAGCCTCAGCAAAAGTATGCTTGGCATCTGTGGTTAAGCGATCAAACCTATACAGGTGTAAAAGGGACCAATTGGTAAAGGGTTCATCAGCAAAATCCAAAATGACAGTAAAGTCTTCAGCCCGAAAAGAGGTACACCCATGAAAACGACTGTACAGAGAACTGTACCTGGGAAAGTTCATTCTTGCTTTATTCAGTAAAAAATAATTACCTATTAATAATTATGATTATTAAAAAAAAAAAAAAAAAAAAAAAAAAAAAAAAAAAAAAAAAAAAAAAATTTTTTTTTTTTTTTTTTTTTTTTTTTTTTTTTTGTCTACTTTATATGTTCAATGATCCTCTCATCTCTTGTATATTCCATATCCTTTCATTGCAAAGCAAGTTTAACACAAGCGTGGATTGTACACATCTTTCATTTTTACCTTGATGGCTAATCACAAATGTTCCACGTCTTATGGAATCGTGGTTAAAACGGAATGCGAACGCATTATGGTCCTTCGCCGAAAGGTTCCTTATTGTGTTCAAGATTTTTTCCATAGTTTGCACAAAAAGAAATATCCATGGCCCTCTTCCCGCTCGCTGTTTTGGGATGTACGGGATCAATTTGAAGATGAATGGTTGCCCACGATGAGAAAACATGAATTGGAGGATTATAAACGTTATTTAAAGGGAGAATGCTATGAAGATATGTATGATTTCCCCCATGGGCAACTGAGACCTAAACCAAAGGACGATATCTCTACCATCGAACTTTTTTATGCTGCATATAGAGAGTTTCAAGAGGAGACTGGATTTCATTTCAAATTTACCAATGAAGAGATTGAACAGTATCCTTTGGTGACTTTACAATATACTGGTTTGGATGGTTCACTGTACAAGCAAAATTATTTTATTGTTAGTGATGTAAGAGGTTTGAAAAGACACGTGTATTTCAATTCATACAGCAAATCATCCACTGCAAAAAGACAAATTACCTCTTGGAGTGATGATCGTTTGATTTACCAAAGTCTCCTGCTTCCAACTAAAGTAGCCTTCAGAAAGTTTACCTTTCAACAAAAAATGAGAAGTGACATGAAGCATTTGTTGTGTTCCAATTATTTGGAACGATTATATGATTGTTCGTTATTGGACGAAGGGAAAGATAAAGATTATGAATAATTTAAGAATCAACAGTGTCATGCCTGCATTTGAATCGTACGGAAGCGATAAAAGTCGTAGAGGACCATTTTTGGATTTGTACAATTCACCCCGCTACCCATACTATAGTTATGCTCTTCCAGATAATTATTATCAAGAAAATAATCAGGAAAATTTACTTCCTCCCACTAGACCAAATACACCAGTACAACAAATGAGACAACAACAAATGAGACAAGAGCCTCCACCTTCAGACCAAAACGTAAGAAGATGGTTACCAAGGTAAAAAAAAAAAAAAAAAAAAAAAAAAAAAAAAAATCTTTATAAGGAATCCTTGATAAATTTTTGTAGTAAACATGTTTGACTTGCAAAACATGGATAAAGGATACAGTTGTGGTGGCTGAGCGATATTTTCGTTTGCTTCGTGGATACAATCAACCAGACCTATTGCAACGTTTCATGCAGCGATGGATGGATCTACTTTCAATGTATTCATCCCAAACTAAATTTGCTTCATTTGATCCACCTTCACCCATTTTGGAACGTTTAATTCCAAATGCTGTTGGCGTATTGGTGGTTCCTTTTCCCAATACAATCATACCTCCAGGTTTGAAACGCATCAGTATTTTTCCTCTCTACCCTTTCCGAATACAATACACCTCTCACACCGAATGCAGTCGAGATGGTATGGAAATGTTATGCTTATATCTCAAATTGACTGGTATTAAAACCATTGGATTTTTTAAAGTACCTCTCTCCACTCAACATCACAAATTGATTCCTGAATTGCAACGATTGTTTCCTGATTTACATATTTATGGCTCTGCTGCTTTCAATAATTTTAGAACAGTATGCCATCGTGAAGCTACAAGGACATTGTCAGGTGGTTCAAATTAATGACATTATTTAAATGAGTGGGATAGGGCACAATGACGGCCGGTTCTTTCATCCAATCCAACAAGTAATTATAATGCAATATGTAATGTTCCCGTTGTGTATCCAAGCGAATGGCTGGAATATACGTGTCCAAGGAATTGGTTTGAACGTACAGATACACCAATTCGTTATCAACCAAGACGTACCAATCCGAGGGAAGAATGCGTACTACTCGATAATCTTTCCACGTCCAGATCATAGCATAATGTTTATGAGCGGGACGTCCAGGGACGGGTTCTAGATTAAACAGGAGTAATAAAAGACAAAGTATGGTAAAAATGAAGTACATTTCATTCATTTTATTCTTAATTTTGATTGTGACCTTAGTGAATCTTTTTTACAAACCTTGGTGGTATGATGTGAAATCTAAACTCCCCAGCCTATTCACTGGCTCATGGGTATCTTCCATTGCTCGATCCACCTGCCCTTTGTATGGATTCCAATGTCCTAACGACGAACCCCGATTGCAGCCAAAATGTGCTCCAATGGGGATTTTGTTCCGTTTCAAGTGTTACCCAAAGATAAAATTTTTTTAATGGACCAGCATTTGACTCCAGGAACATATTGTCTTCCCCGAGGTATTGGAAATTGCAATCAAAAGACATCGTATCATGTATTTTCCTTGACGGGGTGGAAATGTATTCCCCGGCACCAAACCTTGTACCAGGAACAAACATTAGTGGCTTGTCACCACGAAGAGGCTGAAGATAATTCAAAAAATGTATTGTGGGATCATTTGTTACAAAAACCTGCCACGGAGGTGGAAAACCCTTACGAAACACTGGCAGATGGAAAAACATTAAGATTTCAATGCCAATGTAATTCAGTAGATATCTTGGGAAAACCAATGCTGTCTGTTTTACCATTTGTATGTTCTTCAGATTATTGCATCAAAGACTTTTTAAATCCCCTACCCATCATGGGGTATCGAAATTCAAAATGTGAATGTGGACCCAATTTACATCTAGATCCAAATGATGAAACCTCTCCATGTGTGGTAGAAAGATCCCGAGTGGAAAATGGCGTGTTTATAGGGGCAGTTGAATGCATGACCAACTTTTCGTGGAAAAAGAATTCAATTTTCTGCCCACACGATGAAGGCATGTTGAATTTTTCTACGCCAGTGTTGAGTAGTAATTCTTTTGATGAAATGATTTTACATTTGTCAGAATAAAAAAAAAAAAAAAAAAAAAAAAAAAAAAAAAAATTTTTTTTTTTTTTTTTTTTTTTTTTTGACTGCTTTAAAAACTGTTCGACTTCTGGTATGGTTCATCAACTTTTGTACTGGAGACACTTTAGAAATCAAGAGGTATGAGTGCCTATTTGCACAGAGTCAATAGTGTTGAAGAAGCTCCGACGACTGATGCCTATCTTTTATACAACCTCAGTGGAGGTATTTACTATGTTAAGCGGTCCGATTATCCCAATTTCGCCCACTATTGGTGCCGACAAGAGTGCTTTGCATCATTACTATGGACTTGGCTACTTGTGAGCAACATTCTCTCGCGTTAGATTTAGATTTTTCTTCACCCAACAATAGTGTGGGGCCTCCGTGTACATCCATCCTTCCTTTGATTGAATCTACGCTTAAATTGCAGCTTTTATCCCATGTAAAGCATTTTACGTACATTATTGCTGCTCGGCATGGAGGTCGTGGCTTTCATATTCATTTGCCTGAATTTGTCATTGGACACGATGATTACATTTTGTTTTGTCATCAACATAGTGTTCCTTTACAATACGCTGTGCAGGGAAATGGTCTTTACAAGTTGGACATTTTGCAAAATATGATGTTGGCTGGTTCAGGAAAACCAGACACTTCTGCCTATCGACCCATGGAAATGATTTATGTAGATGAAAAAGAAACATATTGTATTGATTTCAGAAAAAACTTATTAGAGGAGTTGACTCGGTTGAAAAAGTCGTTTAAACGCGTCAAGCACAATACCGATTCCTACTTTAGGAAATTTTTATTTTTGGACGAGCGACAGGCAAAACAACATTTGCTGGGCTTTATGATGCCCGTTGTGACCCCTTTTCAACCTTTGTATAAATTATCCTATTCAACGCTCATTAGCAATACCCCCAGTGAATCTGATCATGTGGAAGACGTGGCCACATTCACGTACAAACGTACTAATGATATAGGATACATTTCAAAAGGAAAGCAATTGCTGTTTGATGGATCCCATTTTCTAAAAACTTTTCATTATTTGCGCTTTAATGCCTTTCTCATGGGAACTTTGGAAACGAATAATGCGGCTTTGAAGCGGTGGTACCAAAGAGCATTACGCATGCATCCTGAAGCTCTGCATATTAATCCCATTTTCGACAAGATTAATCAAATCTTGCGAGAAAATAATACAAAGTTTCTGGATGATCCCAATCCCATCAAAACCATTTTGGAGTATAATCAGGGGTATTATTTTTTACCCACCTTTTATGCATTGTGTAAATATTTAAACCTTTCCACCGTCATGATGGTTAACCATTTAAGAGGAGTATTGGATAAAGAATTGTCACCCTTGTTGGATCGTATGGAACAGGTAGGGGAAGAACACACTCAAGTGATTATGAGAGATTTTACGCTGCAAACTATCATTTTTTGTGGTAATAATTTATGCGAACGGTACACCCGATACCGGGATAAACTCAAACAAATTGTTCACGATTCGAAACGGGCCATTTTGAGCATTTCTACCGCGCCTCAACTGACTGAATTGTTGCGCAATTTACAAGAAAGTCATTTTCCCATTCAAATCCTCAAATTACCCAACTCGTTACGGAAAGCCAACGCCTTCATTTGGAATTGTTTAACAGAATCATGGCAAGAAATTCAAGCGGACAAGGAAAAGGATTCTCACATGAACAATTTGTGGAATGCCATCTGCACGTACTTGGAGGAATATCGGAAATCAGGCAATTATGGAGGTCCTGAACCCGAAGTGACACAGAAATTTAGCATCAATGCTGTCATATCCACTATTACTAGTGACATTAATATGGAACGAAAAACGATTCAAATGGATCGACACAAATGGTTTATACGTACGGTGGATGGATTACTGGATATCTTGACGGGTCAAGTTGGCGGCACCGTTCCTGAATTATTTTTATCTGATCGAAAATTGGGAGTAGAATTTTCCCGAACGGAATTGTTGAAATTGTATAATCACTCCCCAGATTTGGAAGCCTTGTACCATTTAATGACGGATAAATCTTTTTTCCTTCAATATTTGAAAGCTCTCCTGACGGATCGGACGGATGATCTCTTTGATACTTTGCGTGAAATGATTCAAGAGCATTTTCCCGACTTGACGGATAATCCTCATGCTCTTTCCATGATGAATTTTATGGTTCATTTGAGTAAATATACCGCTTTTGAATACGACCTCCTAATGTATTTGTGTGATGTTTTGGCCAGTATTTTTATTGCCACCAATTACGAACGAAAATTTTTTTTAGAAGGGAGAAACATCCAATGGGAAAAGCAAATTGTTTGAAATTTTGGCTCGTGTCTTTGGGGGCTATTATCATTGTATTCAATCGGACAATTTAAAACCCGGAAATTCTAGTGCCAATGCCACTCCCGACCTAGCTTCAACTCTGTTCAATTGCCGCATTGTGACGACCGAAGAATTGGAAGGAAAATTGAATGAAAATCGAGTGAAGCAAATTACGGGCAATTCCTGCGTCACCTTTCGAAACATGTATGAATCCAGTCAAGGAGGTATACCAACCGCCAAGTTGTTTACTACCACCAATAATTTACCCGATTGTCGAGCGACTGAGGCTTTTCAAGACCGAGTCGTTGCCATTCCTTTCATGTCTCGTTTTGTGAATAAAGCTCCCTTCACCACATCGGAGCAAGTACGGCTCAACCGATATGGAAAGGATGAATATGTTGTGGAACGATCGTACATTGGGTGTTTTCTCGTACTCGTTTATCACCTGAAAAAATGCATGGACATTAAAAATGGACTCTTGCATTATCGGGACGAGCCGCCCAGTGTGGTGGAATACACCAAAATTTATTTGTTTAATACAGACGTTTACAATCAGTTTAAAACACACATGGATGTGCAAGAGAGTTTGAATGCCATGACCACCATGACCGATTTGCGATCGGCGGTTCGTCAGTTTCTCAAGAGTACCAAGAATAATACCACGCCAGAAACGGATTTAATTTTAAAATTTGAAGAAGAATTTTCCGAATGCCGTCGTCGATCCGATTTTCAATTGGGACAATATAATAGTATATTGGATCAAACGTCTGACACGCTGACGTTAGAAAACAGTAGTTTGCAAGAAGAAGAAGGACCCAAAAGATCCCTTCCCGAAATAGAGGGGCCCCGTAAAAGACAATGCAAATCCATGGATACGGCAGTGGTATATTACGAAAATGTTATTATTCGGAATCTACGTAAAATGGGAAATGAAAATTAAAGAATATGGATACCCTAAAAGAATATTATGATTTGAAAGTGTTGAAACACTCCAATCATCGTCTGGATCGATTGGTGGATTTTGTAGCCCAACCAAATGGCTACAAATTGAGAAAATTTTGTTTTCCGAGTAAACTTCTACCAGGATTCAACAATGTGACACCTGAGCTGGTGAGAGAATTTAAAAATGAGGCTTATGCCCATTTGAAACAGATTCAAACCAGTCGAGTCGAGTATGGATATTTGTTTAATATTATTGATGAAAGAGATGGAATATCGCATGCAGTTTACATTAAACATGAACAATTTCCCCTCATGGAAGGATACGTGTTACCTGAAATTTATGCGATTGCTGATAAATTGACCCAACCCAATACTGATATGCATGATGCCACCTGTTTGTATTTACTCATATTTTTTGCATTGCTAGTGAATCGCCACAGCAACTGGGCAACTATGGATTATTTAACACATTGCAACTCTCAACATCCATACGCCCTATACGTCAATTGGTTACCAAAATGTAAAAGTGCACACTAACAAGATGAATGTATTAAAATGTAATGTATGTGAAATGAATTTAAAAAAAAAAAAAAAAAAAAAAAAAATTTTTTTTTTTTTTTAATACTTGACACTTTATAAGCTGAACACTTTTCTGCAATAATCATTTCATCTCGGCTGCCTTTGAAATCTGCCTTTTGAACTTTCCTCTTGCATGTGTGCCATTTGAACATTGTATCGTCCCTTTTGACCATTGATTGTGCCACCATGCCCGTCGTTTCGGATCCGTGCTCTTGTCAATCGGATTGCTTGGTGTGTGGTCGGGGAGAAGAGTCCCCCCATGATTGTGCCATGCACGTTTTGTTGGAATCGATGGTGTTTCAAGAACGAATGTTGCACGGTGAACCCACCGAAGCAAAATTGGAGGAAATTTTAAAACATGGAAAAGAATATTTACCCCTGGCCATGCTGATGACGGACGAAAATAGCGTACGTTGGCAGACAATGTACAATTATGTCAAAAGTGGTTTTCCCCAACACCAGGGAAATTCTTCAAGGAATGTAAGATGAAGCATGGACATGCTTGGCCAGCTGTAAAATGTTTAACCATGTAATCATAAAAAAAAAAAAAAAAAAAAAAAAAAAAAAAAAAAAAAATTTTTTTTTTTTTTTTTTTTTTTTTACTTTGAGGCTTTAAGTATCATGCACTCTTGTAGCCAAGTCAGTAGTAGTCATGGAATCAATAGATTTTGATTCAGAGTTTGAACGTGTTTTATCCCTCATCTTTCCACCAGACAATTTTCCCGATTTATATTGGAGAATTTTCAATTTCAACTGGTTGCCTAATCCCTATCATCAGGAATGTTTTCGAAAGCATTGTGTGGATGTTGGCCGCTGTATGGAAAAACTATGTAGTCTGGATAATCTTTTACAAGACACATGGAAAGAAGATATTACTTATGCCTACCTGGTAGGATTTCTTCATGATATTGCAAAACCTTTGGTGGAACGAACTGACGGCCTCGGACAACAAAGTTTTAGAGGTCACGCTCAAGTGGGTGCCCGTTTGGTGACTTTAAGATTTCAAGACGAAATACCTAAAGATATTTTGCTTACCATGGGAGTTTTGATTGATTGTCACATGTGTCAATTACGAAACCTTTCTTCCTCCACGGAACATCGTTTACGAGTCAACGCCGTCTTGCACATGTACTTGCCTCGCATTCGCCATATTTTCAGTTTGTTAATGTGCCTAAATGCTGCGGATCAATCGAGCAAGCAACCTCCATTCCAAGCGGATGGTTATGGATATTTAAACCAATCCCCCTTTACTTTTCGAAAAGATCGCCGAGTTGTCATTTATCTCCTGGGACCTACAGGATCGGGCAAAAGCACTATTGCTCGAGCCTTGGTTGAAGAATTGGCCAATTGTGGATCCGTTTTACATTTGCAACGGGATGACATTCTTATGAAATTGGCCCAGGAAGGAGAATCCTATACTAATTGCTACAACCGCATTCAAAATACTCCCGGTTTAAAAAGACAATTGCAAACCCTGTGGAAAGAATGCCTGGACTCTGCCTCTGCGGATATTATTTTAGTGGACACGTGTCAAACCTATTACTGGTCCCATACCATAGAGTTTGTCAATTGTTTACGAATTGGAGTGTATTGTGTTCCTTTCAATTTAATTGACCCTTATGCACATTGGAGAAACCCACGTATTGAATTTCCACCCACAAAATGGTCCGGATATCCTACTCTCTTGACAGAAAAGTGCCCGTGGCAATTGGATGTGGGAACAGGACTGTGGAATCTTGTGCCATCTATCGTCAAACGTTATTTTAATCAGTCTTGGCCAGAATCTTTGGATGATCATCCGTCCCTTGCCACTTTGTGGAATGAATCTTCTCTCTCAAAGATTTGTGCACAATTTCCTCCCAAAGGGATCCATTTTAAGAAGGAATATGCTTTAAAGGATTACGACGTGTACCAAGCCACGTATAAACTATCCGATGTCACCTGGGGGCCGACTCGTTTTTACCGAGGAGAATTTTTCTTGATGAATGAAAATACAAAGAGATTGTCTCCTTTACGTTCAGGTTTACCCACTTTTAGTCGCCATCAGACGTTTCTTCCAACCTTTGATAGCATCGTGGTGACGCCTAAATTTGACGGAAGTTTGGTGAATATTTTATTTGTCCCACTTCATCATCCCTATTACCATTTGCTTCCAACGTGGTTTGTCGAGGATCGGAATGAATTTGGACTCTTTTTGGTGGGATCCAAACAAAAACTCTTTATGGATATACATCTCCGCAAAAAATTTAATACAGTCATTGAAAATTTTGACACCTTTATCCGTTCTTATGCAACTTATTTTCAGGATCAAGATTGTCTTAAAACGTTGCACTTTGAAATGATGACGGAAGCAGATAGCCCAGAATTGACCGTGTATTATCCTCAAAATTTTTGTAAATTTATCGGATGCACTACGTTTACAAATGATCACCGGTGGTTTGCTTTGGCGAAACCCTCGGACGCAAGGGCTGTTCCTCAAAAAACGTTCCAGACGACGAAAGCGTGTCAAGCGTATGTGAACGAGTTACACGACCAATTTTTGAAAGGAGATACATTGAGCGAACCCGAAGGATGTGTCCTGTATTTTTGGGATGACCAAGGACGTTTAGTAGACATTGTAAAAACTAAATTTCCCGAGTATTTGGCTGTCAACAACCCCAAAAAACATACCAAAGAATATCAAGAGACACTGGCCAATCCCCTACTGTCTCAGCGGTTCCAAAAGATTCGCAATTTGAAAAAGGATTTGATGACAAGTGAGCTGAAGAAATCTATACATGAATTTTTGAAAAAAAACACCAAAGATCGCAAGGAGTTTGCCTTGTATATGGAAGAAAGTAAACATAAAATTCTAGAGTTTCAAGTTCAATTGGATGAAATCGCATTGAAAACACGCATAAAGGCCAGAAATATCCGTCACGAAATATTTTTGCATTATCCCTATATACACAAGACCATTGCAAACATATTTAGACCTTTGGATGAAATTGCGGATGAAGAATAAAGACATGGCAGAAAGAGACATAACTCGGGATTGTGAAAAAATTTTTGTCAAAAGAACGCTGGAGCGTGAGAGACATATTTTGACAAATTTTTTAACTGAAGTTTACATATCCTTGGAGGAAATTGAAAAGTTGATGCTGGATGAACCCACATGGGAAATGTCTGAAACGGCATTGGATCGAATAAAAATGGAAAGGGAATATCTGATACGAACTCTTCACCGGGAGCGGAAAAATATACTATCAATTTTAACAGGTATCCAGTGGTCTTTGGATCATTTGAAAAATTGTTTGGGTGAAAGTGGGACCATTACACCTGAAATTGTGATATTAAACGAAAGATAATGTTTATCCAGTTTACCAAAAATTGTTAACAATGAAATGAAAGATTTTTGTATGTAATGTAATGTAATGTAAAAAAAAAAAAATTTTTTTTTTTTTTTTTTTTTTTTTTTTTTTTTTTTTTACACATAGCTATATAAAGAATGTCTTACCACACGTTTCTTCAATCATTGTTTGGAAGCCAGTATACTTTGCATCGATCCTATTTGCACGGAATACATTTATATTGTTTGTTTGTGATTACTCTAGTGATATCAGTGTGTGCTTACGCCACTCATCATATTAATCAAGAAAGTCTAAAGACTTTTGATCAAAGAGTTCATACTCTTCGAATGAAATATGCCGCCGCTGAACGTTCCGCTCATGCTTGAACCTATTCTTGGCAATTATAATGCGCATATTCAGAATTTTATTCATTTTTTAAGTACTCGAGTAGATTGCGTGCTGATTTACGATGGACCTCTAGATATTCATCAACATATTCGAGAACGAATCACGTATGCTCTCTCGGTACAACATCGACCGACCAAGAAAATTTTGCGTAACGTGTATCCCATCATGTTGGGATCTCAAATCGATTTAGCCATTCGTCCATCAGCAAGTATGTATGTACTTTTGAAACAGATATTCCTACCGTTTCTAATGCCTCTTTTCAAGAAGTGGACATTGGCCGTGGATTCTTTATCATTTGTGGATTTCTGCGCCATTTACCCTATTTTTTTACGAATGATTCGACTCACACGCACATGGTACAGAAAAAAATGGTTCGTGTGTTTACCTACGATGCTTTGGATCGGGGTAAAGAATTGAGCTATTACGTGGCAGATTGTCCACCCAAAAAACGGGGAGATATGATTGTGGTGGGGAACGATGGTTCCGAATCGATCGAACAAGTGGATTACTTTTTTGATCATTGTCCTTACCGAACAGATGCTGCTGCTTATATGGCCCAAGTATATCAACAGAATCGATTTGATATTGACTCCTTGGTGAATAAAATTGTAGTGAGTCCTGGTCATTTGTTTACCAAACTCTTTGTGAAATATTTGTATGCTCCCCTGCGGAAAGGAAATTGGTCCTTGATTAAATCCAAAACGACTTTGGTGGTCAAATCCATAGAAACAGGATGCTTATTGCACGTCTTGTCCCGAAAAACAGTTTATTTTAAAGAAGGTAAATCGGCCGGTAAAATGACGGTGACGCCTCATGAATCTCATCGAGAAATTGGATCCAATGGAGAAGTGTTTGTGGAAAAGACCATTGGATGTTATCGAGAAGTAAACATGCAAACATATCCTCTTAATCCCTACTTGTCGTATCTGATTGTGCGTCAAATGTCCAATAAAGTCAAACATAATTCAGTTCCCTCCTTTCACGATAGTTATTTGGGATTTTTATGCATTTTGGGTTGTTTTGAGACGAAAAATGTGGGAAGAACCACCATGATGGTACGCAACACGGTCGTATCTACATGTGATGCGTTGGATCCCGTATTTCACGACGCTCAGCACGATGCCTTGTGGACATGGTTACAATTGGAACCCGACTCCCACATTCACCCTCATTATTTTGTCGTGGTCAATGAAGCCTGCATTCCTGTCACCGAGGCCTGTTTTCAACGCATTCAACTCGATGCTCTCAAACAACAGTTTCAACATGTAGAATGTTTTGTAGAATTCAATTTTATGTACATACGTTACAAAGTAGGGTTGCTTTTTAAACGTTTACCTGGAACGGACGTCTGGGTGACTCCCAAGGACATGTTGTTTTGGGCTCAGAAATTGTTACAACTCAATACGATGGAAGCGCTTATTGATCGGTTTGGATATGATTTCATTACCAGTTTTCATGTGGATTTGAATCCCCTTTTTATGCACAATGCGTTTCCTAAAAACACATTAGCCTTTAATGCATTAAAAAATGCCGTGTTGGCTACAGATGCACGGTATGCTCATTATTTTATGGATAGTTTATCAGCATATGCTCGTCAATTGACACCGTATCATCAAATCGTGCAAGAGCCTGTGCAAGATGGAATTTCTCCACATTTTGCTCTCCGTGTACCTCATGTAGTGGTATCTTATATGAGTTTCCTGGGATGCACGCAAGAAGATGGAATAGTGTGTCGTCAAGACGTGAACGCATTCGATTGTTGCCGATTTTACACGATACGGATTAAAATCAAAGCCGATGGATTGGTGTTGTTTCATCCTGTGCAAGGAGATGCCGATGAGACAAGTCTCGTAGGTACGGTGGTGCATTTTGGAGAGAATCTTTTACAACTGGAGCCCTTTTCCATTCATGTACGCACCGTTCCTGTCAAGGACCAAGTGATTCAATTACATTTCAATAAAACTCCCTTTCGAGTGATTCAGTATTATTTAACAGCTCAAACGTTAAGTATTTGCTTGGAACAAGATCATTTTGCCAGTACGGGAGATAAATTGTGTAGCTTTCATGGCCAAAAAGGAGTTCTGCGTCTCATGAAAACACTACCGTTGTTGGATGAACGTATTCAACCCGACTTGTTGGTGAATCCCTACAGCTTATTTCGAATGACGCCCGGGCAAATTTTGGAAGGAGTCACACGGGGAGAGGGAAGAGATGCTCAAACGGTACGCAACACGGACGGCCAAGTAGTACCTGATGCCAAAGCATTTTTTGCCAAAACATTTTATTTTCCAATTGCCTATTGGAGCTCTGAACATTTTTATGCTCCCAGCGAATGTACGATGGATAAAATTTTACATCAAGCCGTAAAAGGACGATCTCGAGGAGGGGGCATGCGTTTGGGCAATATGGAATTGTTTAATGGCTTACGTGGCAATGGATTAGCTGCGTGCTTTGAAGAAAAGTTTTTCGAACATGGGGATCGAATCCCAAACGATACCAATCCCACGATTAGTTTACCAAAATCAGTAGAATTGGTAAAGGAAGATGCCCGATTTTTCAAGTGTCG
Source organism: Trichonephila clavipes (assembly GCA_019973935.1). Taxonomy (NCBI): domain Eukaryota; kingdom Metazoa; phylum Arthropoda; class Arachnida; order Araneae; family Nephilidae; genus Trichonephila; species Trichonephila clavipes. The sequence goes on along the minus strand of BMAU01019015.1, from coordinate 132 downwards.
TTTGGAATACCAAGCAAATTCAAGTGTCATGATGCGAAAATAAATTTAAAGTTGAACCTGCATCATCAACATAGATGGGTCAAAAACTTTAAAAAATGGGGTCGACTTTTAAAGTTTAACATGTCAAATATC